>PVHY01007726.1:22702-65706 GCA_004024945.1 Uropsilus gracilis | reverse complement strand
GTTTTGGTATGAGTGTGATGTTTGCTTCATAGAATGTGTTTGGCAGTTTTCCTTCTTTCTCAATTTTTTGGAAAAGCTTTAGTAGTGCGGGCATTATTTCATCTTTGAATGTCTGGTAGAATTCATTTGTAAAGCCGTCAGGTCCTGGGCTCTTGTTTTTAGGTAGAGTTTTGATGACTGCTTCAATTTCGCTGCTTGTTCTTGGTTTATTTAAGTTCTCTATATCTTCTTTGTTTAATTTTGGGGAGTTGTATCTTTCTAAGAATCTATCCATCTCATCCAGGTTGTTGTATTTATTTCCTTATAGTTGTTCATAATAATCTCTTATTATCCTTTGGATTTCTTTTGTGTCTGTTGTAATTTCTCCTCTTTCATTTGTGATTCAAACAGATAATTTGTGAAGGACAGTGTACTTCTGGGAAAGGGAGTCACTACTGTTTATTCTTCCAATTCTCCAAATATTTGGCTGTTCCTTTCTACTCACCAATATCTTCTCTATTCCAAGTTTTCATTTTTCTTTATCTTTAAAAAGCAGTTAACCAATGCAGCAGAAAGATAATATTGCTTTGTTTATTTGTCCCAGTTGTTCTCCAGGCATTTTTATAGAACTAAGTTATCATGAGCATGTAGTTTATATCACCATTTCAAATTTACCCACACATCATTCTTGTTTTGTAAATACGCAGAAGAAAATGGGATGTCCTCAGTTGTACTGGAAGGGTAAGGAGCTGTTGTCTTGTCAAACTTGTTCTATTGCTACAATTCTGTCTCCCAAGATGATTCCATACATAGTCTTAGCCTACTGCCATAAGATCCTTAAGGAAGTTAGTTTTAGACAAAATAAATAACTCATAGTTAGGGTATATGTTCTTTAAGCTGCAGTACTTGTCTAATTTTTTTTAATAGCTGCTTAGGGCTCTATTTTGGTTACCATATGCATTTTTTAACAAAATTTAATGTCTATTTATTTTGCACTAAACATTCTAAATATACATTGTAATCAGATATATTGAAATGTAATTTGAGTTATAAACATATATTTGGGAAAATTAAATGCAAGTTAGTGTTAGATACTTATAGTTCCTATAGTCAAGTTTTAGAGATATCACAGTATCTCTACAGATACTCTACAATTTGACTACTGACCACATTTTAAATCACAGCAACTGAAATGAATTATGTGGTCATTCCTCAAAGCAGTTAGCTCATTTAGGCTTGTGGTAAATTTCTAAAAGGCATTGAGGAAAAAAAGAGCATAACAGATTGGGAGGTCAAGGAAGAAAAGGGGACAAAGCAATAAAAGAAGGGAGCTATAGTAGAAGAAAAACAGGCAAGCAGTGACAAGTGCAAAGCATTAAATATACTGAGTATCATCTCAATGACATTAACTTCCTTTCATATTTAACCCAATGTTAAATTTTACCAGAGTTTTAAGAAATTGTTCATCATTTAGCACTTTTGATGCAAAAACTGCAACTAACCGATTAATCCCTTCCCTTTTAGACAGACAGTGAAATAAAAATAGACTTATATTATCTTAAAATTAAATTACTTTTTCTTAAATCTTTTTGTGTATAGCAGAAACATATCCAAAAGAAAATCAAATGAAGATGTAATTATTATGTCATGGTATTACAGAATAGAGGTGAATATAAGGGACACAATTCATTCTTTAATTTTAAGGTCTATTTGCTCTACTTGTCAGTACCTCTTCTCTTTTGCCTTTCTCAAAAATTGTACATTATTATCTCATAGCCCATACTTTGAAGATGGACTTGTATTTGCAAACATCTCTAATTTCCACCTCAAAGCCATTTTTTCAGTCTGTTCACCTATCTCCTCATAGGATAAATTCTTGTATAAAGTATTTTTATTTTAATGTCTGGGGTAAGTATATGAGAATATAAGTAAAAAGTAGCTTATCCTCATTCCCAAGAGGTAGAGTATTTGTTTAGAGTTTATAAACAGCAAAATCACCTCTTTTTTGGTGTGTAGTTTTATGTATTTTAGCATTTTTGGGGATTTGTGTAACAGCTATCACAATCAAGATACAGAAGCATTTCATCACCCCCAAAAGATTCTCTTTGTACTGTCTCTTGGTAGTTAAATCCTTTTCTGATCCTAAGTTTAACCTAGCAATCTCTGGTTATGGCTAAGTATTCCTTTTCTATCATTTTTCCCCCCAGGATGCTGAACACATACAATCATATGGCATGTAACTTTATGAGGTTATTTTTTTCTCATCATAATACATTTTAGGTTTTTCCAGGTTACTGTTCCTTTTTATTTCTGACTAGTATCCCATTGTTATATGTGGAATAGTTTTTCCACCTCACAAATGAAGGTTTTTTAAATTACTGGATTTTGCTGATTGTGAATAAAGCTGTTGTAAACATTCATGTAACTATTTTGTGTACAAGTATGTTTTTATCTAGATTAAAAAGAGTGGAACGAATATGTCATATTGTAAGAATTTATTTAACTTTATAAGTGCTCACCAATTTATTTACAAGAGTAATCTGCCATTTTGCATTCCTAACAGCGACATGTGAGTTTGTTATCCTACGTGTTCTCTAGCACTAGGTATTGTCAGTTTTTTTTTAATTAACCATTCTAATAGGTATGTAATTCTCTTAAATCTTTAAAAAGCTCTTTTGATAATTCTTTAACAAGCAATGATTATATTCCTAAATTATGTTTAAGCAGGATTTTATTTTAATATCTCTGGTAGCACATTTTAAAATCTTCCCCTTCAGGCAACATTTTTAGAATTGGCCTTACTCTTAAAAATCCCCAAACATCCTTAACTCAGTAATATTTGCTATGTAATAGGCCCATACAGGTTCTAGAAGTGCAAAAGATGTATATCCTTGAGGTAGACCTTCCAGGTTCAATAAGAAGGAAAAAGCATATATGTCATGGATGGAACACCATGCGATTAGTCCAATATTAGAGGAATGTAATATAAAGAGCTACAAAAATGGTATGCATTTCCAGGGAATTTAAAGGATTTATATTAGGTGTGCAGGAAAAAAATGAGCAACTTAATAGAAATATGAACATACATAAATGCAAAGAGAACTGAAAGAATTGGCAATTTGGTTTAGCTGGTAGAAAAAGTGCCTGTGAGTGACAAAGAGATGAAACTTGGTGCTTTTATATCATATCTACTATAAGACATGGAGAGTTTTAAAACTTCTTTGTTGGAGGGAATAAGACAGATGTGGTAAGGAATATAACTTGATTTTATTACCATTTTAGAAAGATTACTTAGGGTGGGACAGTGAATGTTTTGGGGATGGGTGTTTGAAATAGATTCAAGGGACCAGAAAGTTTGTGACTCTTTCAGTAGTTCAGTGGGGAGTGTTGGTAACAGATTAACCAAAGTGAGTCCATTTTTCTTCAAACCTCCTTGTTGAAGCCAATGTCCTCTCCTTGCCCTTGGTGGAGAGTACCTGCTACTGCTGGCTGGTCCAACATCCTGTTTCTACCTTCCCTTATGCCTGGTTGTTCCTGACAACCATCTTGTTCACCTGATAGATGATGAATGCCACCATTATCCTCCTGATAGATGATGGATGTCAGCACTACTGGAAGTTATGGGAATGTGGAAACGTGTCCTACACCTACTTGCTTGCTTCACAATAGGGGGCAGTGGTGGTTTTGTCCTATAAAACGTCACAGAGACTGCTTGGGGTCTCTTGCTTAGCTGGCTTGGGGACCCTGGTGCACCAGTAGTAAACCTGCAGCTTTGAACTTCAATTGGAATCCTTGTGTATTGTTGAGCAGCCCACGAGTCACAACAGGGAATAGATAATTAAAGGTAGAAACAATGAGAACAGAATAAATAGATGTGTGTATGGACAGTGGTGTGGAGGAGAATGGCAAGGAGACAGTCAAAAGAGATTAAAGACATGTAGTGACAGAGTAGGTAGATTTAGTGACTCAGTGTTTTAGTGAGAAGTATTATGATTTTAATTGTCCCCCCCCAAGAAAGAGTTAAGATAAATCCTAGTATTATACAGGCTTCCAAAATTGAATCAGAAAGGAATAGAAATACTTGAACACAACAATCACAAACAAGAAAATTGAAACTATAACCAAAAGCCTCCTTCACAACAAAAGCACAGCCTTCTAGTGAGTTCTATCAAACCTTCAAAAAAAAGATCCAATAACTAGCCTCCTCAAGTTATTCCAAAATATTCGTGAAGAAATGCTTCCAAACATTTTATGAAGCTAGTGTTACTCTGATTCCAAAAGCAGACAAAGAAATCACAAAGAAAGAAAACTATAGACCAAAATCCTTGATAAACACACATATACATATGAACTTTAATAAAATCTTAGCAAACTGAACACATAGACATGTGCAAAATAATTAAATACATTACCAGGATCATGCATTATGATCAAGTGAGATTTATTCTAGGGGTGCAAAAATGGTTCAACATATGCAAATCGTAATGTGATACACCAGATAAGTGGAAGGATGGATGAAAGTTAAATAATTAAGCCAATAGATGTAGTGAAAGAATTTGCTAAGATTATCCATTTATGATTAAAAACTCTCAATAGGCTGTTCTCCTACCTTCCTGTGACTGCAGACATTTCCTTTCACAAACCTTTTCTTTCTGCAAAGCAGCAGCAGCAGCAGCAGCAACTCTCTGCCCACTTGTGTCTATTTAGAACTCCTTTTTTCCTCCTCTTTAATAAAACCATCCTTTTAAAATGTAAAAAAATCAATAAAATGGGCATAGAAGGAACATACTTTATATATCAAAGGCCATACATGACAGACCCTTAGCTAACACCATGCTCAGTAATTAAAAAAATGAAACTTTGCTTTCAAATCAGGTACAAGACTAGGATGTCTACCTTCAACAGTAATATTCAACATTATATTGGAATGCATGTATATATTCTAATAAAGCCAGAACAATTATGCAAGAATAAATAAAAGGAATCCAAATTGGGAAAGAAGTAAAACTATCACTATTTGCAGATGACATGATAACTTATATTGAAAACCCTATAGACTTCACTAAAAAGCTGTTAGAAACAGTAAGTATATTAAAGTAGCAGGGTACAAAATCTATATATGAATTGGTTAATGTTTCTTCTTGGAAACAACAAACTAGAGAAAAATCAAGAGCATAGTTCTATTTTTAACTGCATAAAATTTCTTATGTGGAATAAATTTAGTAAAAGAGTAAACCTATAAGACATTGTTAAAAGAAATAGAAGGTATAAAGAAATGAAGAAATATTTTGTGCTCATAGAGAAGACTTAACATTGTTAAAAATGGCTATTTTACCCAAAGCAATATGAAAAGTCAGCACAAACCTGTTAATTCAAGATTCTAAAGGGATTCTTCAAAGAAATGCAACATTACTAAAATTTGTATGGGATGGCTAAGTAGCCAAAGCAATCTTGAGATAAAGAAGAATTGGAAGTATCACATTGCTCAACTTCAAATTATAGTGTATAGTCTTAGTAATCAGTATGGTGTTTGAGTAAAAACACACTAAATCAGTTGGATAGAATTGAGAACCTAGAAATAAACCCACACATATATGGACAGTTAACATACGACAAAGGAGCCAAGAACATAGAATGGGGATAGAAAAGTCTCCACCAAACGCTGTTGAAAAAATTGGGCAGCTACATGCAAAAGAATGAAAATAGCCTAAGGTCATGCTATTCTCAAAAATTAATTTAAAAAGGATTAAAGGCTTAGATGTAAAACCTGAAATCAGGTGATGAGAGAACCTTGGTGTAGACAATGATGTAATATATATGTGAAATCAATAAAATAAAAAAAAAACCTGAAATCACAAAACATACAAAAAATAAAGATGCCTTTTTTACTCTAACACATTTTCAACTAAACTTTGTAACTACCTTATATAATAGTAAAAGAAACATCTAAATGTTAACATAATGTGTATAGTTTGAACTTCCTATGTACTTATAAGCTTAACCTATGTTTAATTATAATTAAATACAGTCTAAATGTATAACTAAACATTTCTATTATTCAACCCTATAATTCATTCAGACCTCAGGAATGAAAGTGTCTATCTTTGTCAAGAACTGTGAAGGTTCTGAGATTTGCTGCAAGCCAGCAAGATTAGCTAGTTTCACAATTTTCATGTTTGCTGTGAGGAGACAAAAGACTTCTGTCAGAATCAAGGGATGTTATCAATAATGGCACAGGAGTAGCATGAGCTGCATGTTAGTGTTGGTTTCATTTACCCCAGTTCCTCCCTCAGACATGTAGTGGTTCTGAGGATGTATACACAGTGGATTTGGGTTGTTTTTTTTTTTTTTAAGTTTTTTAAATAGTTTTTTTTTATTATTGTAAACGTATATTATATATTTATTATTACATCATTGTACCCTGAGGTTCTCCCGCCACCTTGTCACCCCTGAACCATCATCTTAATCTCTTGTGCCCATCCCTCCCCCGATTTTACCCCTCCCCCCTTGTTTATGTTTCAGTTCTGCTGACAGTTTGTTGGTTTTAAGTTTACTTGTCCTTTTGTTTGTCGGCTTTCCCTAAGTCCTGCATATAGTTGGCATCAGCCGATGTTTTTCTTTTTCTTCTTTTTTTAATTTCTCTTTTTCTTTCTGGCTTATTTCTGCTAGCATGATTCTTTCTTGATTCATCCATGTTGCGCAAGTGCAAAAAATATTGTCTTTTGATTTCAGAATAATATTCCATTGTCTAGATATACCATTACTTTCTGATCCATTTCTCTGTTTTGGGGCATTTGAGTTGTTTCTATATCTTGGCTATTGTAAATAGTGATGCAAGAAACATGCAAGTACAGGTGTCTTTTTGAATTAGTGTTTTGGTGCCCTTAAGGTAGATTCCCAGAAGTGGGATTGCTAGATTGAATGGTAGTTCCATTGTCAGTAGTTTGAGGGTGCTACACACAGCTTTCCATAGGGACTGGACCAGTTTGCATTTCCACCAACAGTGTAAAAGTGTTCCTTTTTCTCCACATCCACACCAACACTTGTTGCCCTTTCCTTTTTTCTTTTCTTTTTTTTTTATTTTTTATTTTTTAAATC
Source organism: Uropsilus gracilis (assembly GCA_004024945.1). Lineage (NCBI taxonomy): Eukaryota > Metazoa > Chordata > Mammalia > Eulipotyphla > Talpidae > Uropsilus > Uropsilus gracilis. The sequence continues at coordinate 58,629 of PVHY01007726.1, read as the reverse complement.
TGGGCCATTATTACTGGTATGAGGTGGTATCTCACTTTGGTTTTGATTTTCATTTCCCTGACTATTAGTGAAATTCACTGTGGATTTGTTTTGCATCTAAGAGACCTCAAATTCTGAAAATTCTGTTTATTTTAAAAATTTTTTATTTTTAATTTTTGTAACATATTGGTCACATTTTTATGGTTGTCAATTTCCTTAGGTTTGTCCCAACCTACCCTTCCTTCCTCCCTTGGTCACTCCAACTCCTCATATGAGCTGCAAGTCATTGGTCCAGGTTTGGCCCACTAATCTTGTCTTTTTCTGGAACTTTTTTCCTGTATATGAACTTGCATACCTAGATAGCAACAGATGAGACTGCTCAGAGCTCGAGGAGTAACTGAGGTGGATAGTGAGGCTAAGCATGTCAGGAACTTCTTGTAGGGGAAAAACGTGTTCTTCTCCAGGGTCCTTTCTGGTGTCTGTCACGTGATGCTGCTTGTGGACCATATTGTTCTGATATCTTGGTTTGGGAGCCCAACTCCTAGCCGCTAGTGGTGGAGGCATTCCCTGCTGGAGACAGACTTCCCAGGTAGTTGGTCCTGCTCCTCACCTCTCTCATTAGAGTTCCACCATGGGCCACAGCCACATCTCTGTGACTTTCTTCCTCCATTGATTGGTAAAGGAGAGAGCCTCATTCATGAAACTGTGGATCAGAAGTGTTAGTCCCACGTTGGGTGCCATTTGTTAGGAGTCCCATTTGGGAAAGAAAAAGAATTAGATAGAAGAGACTGATAACAATCTATGAAGCCAGCCTACCAACCGGGACCAGATCAGAATATGCTGTGAGCTGGCCTCACAGATCATTATCAATCTCTTCCATCTAGTTGTTCTTCTTTCCCACACAGGACTCCTAACACAGAAGTTTGGTTCACCGGCCCTGGAGATGATGCAGTTAGAAATCTGTGACAGGTCAACCTCAGTCGATGGTCTTACCTTTTTATCTCAGTGGTTCCCATCATGCTGCTTGTCTTACCCAGGTGGTGAGTGTATCCAGGGCCTTTATTACTTCCTTTCCTCTCCATTATATCTGCAGCTGGAGAAACTTTTTTGCATTCTTAGTGCAGATCTGATTGAGATTGAAATAAACCAGAGGGACCCCCCCCCACCTCCTGAGCCTGCAGCCTGCTGGCAGAGGTGTCCAGCCCCCACCCATGTGGAGGCAGAGGCCATTTTTCCCAGCCTGAGACCCCTGGACCAGAGACCCTGAGACCCTGGAAAACTGAATTTTATAGCAGAGCTGCTTGATCTTTTTCTGGAGGAAGGCATCACCTTATATACTAGACATTGGGAAGCTCTCTGTTCTGTCTATGGCCAGACCACCCTGAACGCACCTGATCTCGGAAGCTAAGCAGGGTCGGGCCTGGTTAGTACTTGGATGGGAGAAGCTCTCTGTTCTATTTAAAGGGACACACTATCTCTTTTAAAAAGCAGGCAAGAATAAGGCAATCAGTGCCTTTGATAATAAGAAAGTCAGAAACATGAGCGGCCCTTAGAGAATTGTCTCCCAGGTGTCACCTTTATGTTGCACCAGTTTGACTGCTGGTATACTAGACATACAAAATGAAAAGAACAAAAAATTTGTTGCAGAATAAATTTTATTTTTTCAAAGGTAACACATTTATTTGTAAGCAAAGGAAATGCAGATTTAATGGATTCATTTTCATGTGATATTGACTCAAAATTGTTTCCGTGTATCAAAGTGTGTGTAATTTGGGACTGTACAAAATGGTGAATGAAGGTGAGTGATAAACTATCAGTTATAAAATAAGTAGGTCCTACAATGTAATATATATCATGATTAATAATATATACTTGAAAGTTGCTAGAAGTGTGGATCATAAAAGTTCTTACCATAAGAAAAAAATGTGTGTGGTGATGGATATTAACTTTTTGTGATAATGTCACAATATATGCATATTGGAATCATGTTATACACCTGAAATTGATGTTATATGTCAACTATATCTGAATGGAGAAAAAAAAAAAGACTACCAGGCTAGTACTTAGAGGTATCACATACCAGTTTCTTATTGTGACTTAAAGCTGGTTATTTCTAAATATTTCTATTTCTATCATCCTACTCCTGTCACCCTCTTATAGTTGACTAATTTTTCACCTTGTATTATTAAGACCATGGTCGCTAGCATATTACAAATTCTTCTGAAGAAGGGAACCACATCTTAATTTCCTTGTTTATTCACTGCTATCAAGCACAATGGGTATTTGAAGAACTCAGTATTTGTTAATATGAATATACAATATGGAATAATATTTAACTGACTTAGTGCACCAATAGTAAGAGCTTCAAAGTTTATACCACAAATATGACCAAATCTCCACAAGTAATAAGAATGTTCTATTGCCTAAAAACCATTTAAGAACAGACAAGATTTTTTAAATGGTTATGATTTGTTCCACCTTTCAGAGAGGTAATGGCAGAGCCAGATGTTATTAAAATGATTGATAGGATGTATGTAAAAATATATTTTCTAATGGAATGTTCAAAGCAATGAAATTTTCATGAAGTTAATAGTTTATTAACTTCTAAGCCTTGTAAGTATCCTTAAAGAATTCAGGAAGAAAAGGTGCATTAGCTTTCCAAATTCAAGTAGTTCTGTATACGAACAGGAATAAGAAGTGAAAATATTCCATTTGGGAGCATGTTCTTGGTCAGTAGTTGTGCCCTGATGGTTAATCTGCAAAGATGTAATAGTTCACATGGTTCTTTGTATCTTGTTGAAGGAATGTAATCCAACCAATTTGAAATAATTGGACGTCTTCCTAAACTTAGCTGTGTCTGAAGAAAAGGAAAACATTTAAATTTTATAATATTGGTCACTGTGTTAGTCCAAATTATTAGCATTTCTTTATTTTAAATTTAGAAAATATATCTTTAATTTATATCATTAAAATTGTATTTTTTTGTAATATTTTTCCAAAGCATTTTCATGAAGGTAAATATTTTTATATTTGTTTTATTTTTTAAATTAATAATTTTAAAATATCTCAGGGCATATACACTTTTTACTTCTATGAATCTCTATTCTTTTAATTTTTGACAGATAATACACTTTATCAGCTTCTCCTTTTACAGTAATATTGGAGATTTGACTATCCACTGTTATTCTCTAAGGGACTTTAAAAAAAATGTTGAGATTCTACCCTAGAAATTCTGATTCAGTTGGTCAGGGATTAGATACAGAAAACATTCATGCTAATAGTTTCCCAACAGAATCCAGCCATTGTAGAGTCAAACATCATATCAGTGGGAGCAAGAAGATATGACAGGAGGCCCATCCACATGAAAAGATAACTTGAAGTTATAATAAAGATATCTTTTTATTAAAAATTTAATTCTAGAAATCTGTTATTAGGTTGACTGAGATAAAAGACTTTGCTGTTTTACAGAGTTATTTCTCCATTGTAGAGAACCTATATTCTATAGACTACATTATCATTTTACTGAAGTGAAAAATATGTTTTTCTTTATTTATTTAGTAAGGGGCTATGTAAAAGTTACATAGTATATGCTCAACATTGAGCCGGGTATTTAGTCTCTTATGCTCACAAGAATTATTGTCCATATGTAAAGAAATTTAAATATATATTTACAATAAAATAGACATGCCATGAGAGGGGAAACTTTTGGCAAGTGTTGAATGTAAGGAAGTTTTTCTATTATTCTTCACCTTTTTGTTTAATGAAACTTTAGCTTATTATACTGCAATTACTGGAAGCCAGTTATATATTCTTTGTGAGTTAGAGATTTTTGATCACTTCATCTTTTTATCATAACTCAGGAGTCCCTGGTGACTTTACTATAGCCTATGATAGTAGTACTAAAAACGCCAAAAATTTTTTTGTTTTAAAGATTGTTTAGTGAAATAATTTGACTCATTTGCTGTCCTGACAGTTGTCCCAGGCATGTCTGCTTTATAGGTATTGTGTCTCCTAGGGGTTTATTTCTGAAGTTACACCTTTAAAGATGTGAGGAATTACTAGATTCAGTGGTAATTTTACTGGTTTATATTTATGGGGAAGCTTTCTTTCCCTTAAGTTGACTTACTTCTGCTACTACTAGACATAATTTGATGCTGAAACCTGCAGTTAATTTTTGCAGGGGTGATTGTGACCTCCTTATGGTTGATATTTTTCTTTAATCTTGGTTTATTCCAAAAACCTTATTAGGGAGAAACCTCCATATTTCTGAGGGACACTTTCAATTATGCTAGTGTTTTAAGTCTCTATATTTTTATGCTTAAAATTGTTTAGAAATTTGAAGAGAAAAATCTGTTTCTTGGTATGTGGTTTTTATTTGTGGAGAGAACTATAACTATACTATAACTCAAATAATTTCATTGAAAAAAGAGGTCTGTTAAAATTTTATTGTGTAATAAATATGGGTTATTATGTAATTAGACTGTAATGACATATATTTACTTAAAAACTACTAAAATAAAGCACATATTTAACTTAGAATTCTTTCATGTCTAAAAAACAAAATTATGAAAGGATTAATGTTTGAGATTATATTTTGCCTCTATTCAAAGATAAACTTGTCATTGGATGTAATCCAATAATCTAATAACTTTACCTTAAAATTGACCACCATTTAAGCCCAAACCCAAAGAATAATATTTTTCTTACCTCTATTTCTCTGACTGAAATTACAGAAAGTACTCGGGAACATAGTACTAAACATGTTTTGGCGTCTTCCTGGATGTCTACCAATTCATGATCAACCATTATTCTCACTCTTGAAGGGTAGAGCAATATTGTTAACACAATGTTGATAGGGTTTTTCTCTCTTTCTAAGATTCCATATTGTAGGAGTATTTTTAAGATACTGGATTGTCTTGTCTGAGCTACATATAGTAGAGGTGTGATGCCACTTAGTGGACTTGGACAGTAGACTGGTGTGAAAGTTCTGTAAAACAAGCAAACAAATAAACCCCATGATTATAGAATTAAGAAACATGGTAAAAGTATTGACTTAATAGTAATAATAATAATGGTATTATCTTAGATATTAAATGTCTTACCTTTTAATATAACTTAACCTTTATATCTAACAGGCCTCAGGAAGAATTCTCCACTCTGGGAATGTAGGCCAAACTGAAGGTACACAATTTGTGGTTCACGGTACGCAGTAACTACACAGTTAGGCCTTCTTTACACTTAAAGAAACAAATAAAAATAGATTTACAGCATAACAAAATGTTTATTTCTTGTAATAGCAATACTGTTTCTCATTGGAGAAAACCATTGTGATTAGAACCAGTGTTATAAAATTTAAATAATTCTGGAAATCTAATATAGAAAGGGGGAAAAGTTTTTCACTTAATTAATAGAGCAGAATTACATGACCATTTTGCTTTCTTTGCTTTGTTTCTTTTTCTACACTATATACTAGCCATAAGCTTGAATTGACTTTGAAGATCAGATAGAAAGCAGTAAGTGCAACTATCTTAATTCAGGTTTTTCACTTTAATAAAATTGGAAATGGTATTTGCAGATTTAAGCAGTTTAGATGATCATGAGGGTATTGTCAGTTCTCCGAAGGGCAGGGATTTATTTTGTTCAGTGACATTTGAGAATCTTCTGAAAACTTGTTTTTCCTAAGCTGCTACTCTGTGACTAGATTTGAAATTCTTTTATGACAGAAATGAAGATTTTGTTTTTTTCCAATTTTATATAGTCCTTGTGGTTGTTTCATTTACTAAACATTTATGTTTGCTGTAGGGATAGGACATGGTAGAACTAGCCACACAGGATTTTCTATTATCATGCTTTGGTTGGGTCATGTAAACATGACTTTTAGTAATAAAGAAAAAGAAATTTTGTTCATGGTCCTTGTCTCTGGAATGTTTGGCTAATAGAATACTACTATATTCTGTAAAACAATGTACAAATTATAATGTTGGTTTTGAACAACTATGCAAACAAAAAAGCTTTATTTAGAACAGAGGAACTCGAATATTTCATATACTTAATGAGCATGGCAGGCTATAAACAATGCTATAAACAATAAGGATGATGGATCTGGGTTCAAGATTTTTATTCTTCTTACTTTGATATTGTTCAAGTTAACTCTGAGTCTCAGTGTCTTCATGCACCTATGTATTCATTTTGTCATTTATTCATTTATTAATTTAGAACTTGATTTTTTAGTGTACTGAATACAAGGCATGCAGAGATGAAAGATACTATCTTCAATTCCAAAATGTTTTATTACAGCTAGTAAGGGAAACAGACAAGTAATTTAATAAATGAAAGGTAATAATTCCTATGATAGAAGCATGTGTGATGTACTACTGGAGCTCTGAGGAAGGACACTTGACTTTTCCTGAAATTGATTTCTGTAGGTTGTCTTGGAGCTAAGACTGTTATGACTTGCAAATAAGAAGATTGGAAGAATGTTTTATTTCTAAGCACAAACAATGGATGATTGTTATAACTGAATTAGCTGTATAAAGTATTTTGTATTAGAGCAGTTTTCTGGTTGAAATATATTTGGAAGTCCCAGTGCTCTCCATGTGATGATTCCCTTGTCAGGAACTCCAAAAAGTAGTTTGAAAATCACTTTACCACCTGGCTTTATCTGGGAAACTTCATCAACCTCTGAAATGCTAAGATACTGGAGTAATAACACCTGAAGGGAGAACATCCTATACTCCCAAAATACAAACACGGGTCTAAACTAACAATGCCACTATAAAAGAATTTTAAAAAACAAAAAAATTAAGCAAACAAACAAACAAAAATACTTTGGTAAATGCACAACAGCATTTTAGAAATAGTTTATCATAATTCTGTCGGTGACATATGTATTTTTTTGTTTTAAGTTTCTGTCTGTCTCTGTCCTGTATCTGTCTGTCTGTCTCTCTCTCTCTTTCTCTCTCTCGCTCTTTCTTTCTCTCTGTCACACACATCCATCTCCAGATCAGTATTGTCCTGGATATCTTTTCTCACAAATACATTCAACATATATACAAATTTTAGTTCCTTTCCTACTTCTGCACTCCACATACTGCTTGTTGGTATTCAGTTTCCTAAAACACAACCACATTCAGTCAGTTCAGTCACATTACTTTAATATGTATATACTGTTTCTCTTTTCAAATCTGGGACAAACCTTGTTCACCCTTAAGATCCTGTCTAAAAAAACTTTTTTATGAAGTCTTCTTTGATAAGCTGTCCTCACTTTGTACATACCTCCATTAAATCTCTATCACACTGAAAAACTTGCCTAACACCTTAATCATTCATTTTATCTTCTTCAAAATAAATTGATGAGCAATAATTTATTAAATTTAGATTCCACAAGAGTTAAACATTTTTGTCCTTTAGTTCACTATTATAGCCTTAAATTTATTTAAAAAAACAATGCTAGGTCTATAGTAGACACCTAAAATTGTTTGTTGAATTAAAAAAAAAAACTGTTATTCTGAAAAAAATGTGTGTATATTCCTTGAATTTATTGTGTAGCTTTGGGGCCTAACAAGGTTTTTAGTGAAGTTCAGTCATTTACATTTTTTAAAGATGTCTAATTTATTCATCTACTTATTCTTAAGATATTCAACTTAAGAGTCTTACAAGTAGGGGAATTCAGGGGATGTAGAAGACAGAAAATACCACAAATTTGTTAAGATTTAGAGATTTTAGTTGATTTTTAGATATTAACATTGACATTACTACCTTGGAACCCAAATGTTGAAAACATAACTGAAATTCGAAGAGGTTTTAAGATGAGATTTTAAAGTCAAATCTGTACCCAAATGACATATGATTAATCTCCATGTTTAAAGAGCATGTTACTGTAAACCAAAATTTGCTTAATCTATAGTGACAGTTAATTATGGCAATACTTATATGAATGGAGTGAGGCAAGCAAAGCAAGAATCACTTTTAAATATGAGGTTAATGAACTGAACCCTCTGTATCTGAAAACCTGTCATATATGCATGAAATGGGGCATAATATTTCCATATAGACAGGTGCAGAATGACTCAGTTTTGCAGCTCTATTAATTACTTCTAAATTTTTCCTAGTCTCTCTTCTTTGGTTTCTAGCTGCCAAATTCAATAGATGATTCTATTCTCATTTTTAGTACAGTTAACTTTCTTGAAGTCATATATTCTTTTGAAAAAAGGCTTTTCTCCACGTTATGAATCTATCTCTGACTTTTCTTTCTTAATTCACTTTTACTGATTCTACTTCCTCTGCATTCAATGTCTTAAAGTAGGTGTGACCTTTTGACACATTTTCATTTGACAAATTTTCTCAATTTCATTCATAACCATTACTTCAACTACCATGTCGTAATTTATTGAAAAAATGTTTGTTGAGTGTATACTTTATGCCAGGCACCATTTTAGGTGCATGGAGTTTGTGATTGAATGAAACAAAATGACTCCTTGTTTATTTTCTTTAAAGTGAGATTTAACAGATAGTACAGAATGAACATAGCAAATATGCATCCTAAATAACTGGAAAAAAGGAAAAGCAGAGCAGGGCAAGAACTATAAAAATCCTGGGGGCTTTAGGGAGAGCATTTTTCAATTTTAAGTCGAATGATTGGAGAGGATTTTCAATTTTAAGTAGAATGATTGGAGAGGGCATTACTTAAAGGTGACATTTGAATAGAGAAAAACGAGGACTAAGACAATGCCTGAGTTTCTTTAGATGTTATTACCTGGAAAAGGCTCTTTAAGGTTAAATTTCTAATGACAGAGGTTGAGAAGAAAGAATAGAAGCTATGTAGCTGTCCATGCAAGAGATGATGGTGGCTTCACATAACTTAGGAATGGAGAAGTATAGTTATTGAAGATACCTTCTAAATATAAAGTCAAAGGACTTATTGATGCTATGTTGGTAAACAAAGAGAGAGAGAGAAAGAGAAGAATTAGTGTAAATCTTAAATTTCTGACCTGAGCTACAGGAGGTGGAAAACTCAGTCATTCCTTATTTAGGGAAGAAATAGGTTGCTGAAGAGAGAATTGAGATCAATATTGTTTCTGTTAAGGATGAGGTGTTTGTGAGGGGTGTCTGAAGTAGACAGTCTAACATAGAGAGGATTCTGGAGCTCATAGATAGAGTTGTGGGGGTCACTGGCTGGTAATTAATAGTTAAAATGTAGCTAGGAAGTAGAAGGGTCCCGTAGTAAAGGAATGGTTTACCTCAGGAATTAAATCAATACAGTAGGAGATGCTGAGAACACATGAGCACTAGCCAGGGAATACTCTGCATTGGGTGGAGATAGCTAGTGAATTCCTGGGTCCCATACAAATAGAATTTTACAGTTCTGAAAGGTCCAACTTCTATGTATGTATAATTGTCCCATAATAATTAACCTTTTGAATGCAGCTATGTAAAAATTTAAACTTAAGAGAGTTGTTAATCATATTCCTTTATGTCTGTTTCTTTCATTTTCCTTTCAATTTCTTCTCATATTCATTTTAAATTAAAAAAATTATCCTCTCACTACAGTTTTGTGAGTTGAAGTAGCATTGACTTACACTGTTGTTGGTATCTTCAAAGTATAGGATCTCTATACCTCTCAGGTACCATCACTGTTGTGCAGCCACTACCACAGTCCATTCGGCTCCCTTTCATCTTTGTTCTTTCTGCTTCCCATTCCCTCCTCCTCAGAATGCCTCAATCCTATAGTCAGCTTTCAAGGGTCAGTTTTTAAGCTTGTTTTCATTTGACCCCTACTTTGACTTCTCTGCATTCCATTAATAATTCATACTATCTAACATTTCTCTTTCTCTTTCTGACTTACATTTTTCTTTACCATGGGCCTGTCAGGGATACATGTAGACATTACTTGATTCAGCTAATGCCAGTGCTAGAAGCTTCTGTTCTCGGAGATGTAATGTACTTAGGACATCCAAAAAGTGCTCTTGTGGGTTTTATTGATTGATATTCCAGACCACAACTATCAGTTCTTGTACATGGGTGATAATTAATAAAATAGTCCTATAATTCTTTAATATTTCAGTGATATACAATCAAGAAAACAACTTTGCTTCAGGCAGAATCTAAATTGTTTTAGTCTTTAACTTATGCTATTTGTCATGTTTTTATTATGCCGCACGCCTCTATTATTATAACTAGTACAGTGCCTCAAACATAATAAGGTGATGCATACAAAGGAGCAAATGCACTTCTGATCTAATCAAACTAATGCCTACAACCGAAGAATAAATTGGAGTAACTGCTAACTAAGCAGCATTAGAATCTGCAAAGAGGTCACATTAGAGAGTTTATTTTTATTAAACAGTAATATTCATTAGCAAGATTGCTATGTTCAAACTATGTGAAAATTTAATTCTATAATAAATAGAATCTGGTATTTGATTTTCATTGTATGTATTTCTGGTGAAATTATGGTCAACATTATCATTATTTAGCATACAGATAGGAAATTGCTGTTTAATAAGTATTACTGAGTATACATATTCCAAATTATGCTTTGAAAGTTATTTCATATGCATGCTGTAGACATATATTCTCTGAAGGGAGAGTTCACACAAAACAATGTCTGTCTAGTTAGAGATATCTATATTGTTACCTGGAACACTAACATGTATAAAGCAGAACTACTAGCAGCCTATTGGTACAACAATATATACAGATAAAAAGTTACTGAGTAAATAATGAATGAAGCAGTCAACAATCAAGTCAGTATCCCTTATTCATATGTAGTCACCATATATAGTCATTTTAGAAAAAAAAAAGTAGTAGTATATGCTCCTAAAGAGAGCTTATACTATGTAGTTGCTATATATAGTCATTTAGTAAAAAGTAGTAGTATAAGTTCCTAAAGAGAAATTTTCTCTTTTTATGAAAAAAAAAATGAGATTATTACCTCCATATCAGTGCCAGGTTACAGCTTCGGTCTTGAGCATAGTCCTTTGTCTTCTTGAGAAGCAGTTCCACAAAGTCTGGATTACCTTTTCTGGCAAAAACCCAGTACAGAATTGTATTCACGCATATTTCAGTAAATTCAAGATTGAAATTTAGTTCGAAACGGTATCCTGATTTTTCCACAAATGCAATATAATCTGTGAGTAGTATGTCAAACCCATCTAAGTCAACATACCTCAGAATTTTTGCCAGTGTTCTGTAAATCCTAGGTTCATAACAGTGATATCCCCATTGTCCCAAGAACTGCAAGGATGGTCTCTTAACAATTTTGTCAACAAGGTTGCAGAATATGTTGCCTCTTGGGCAAGAAGTCTTACGACATAATTTTGAAGATTTACTCATTGCTACTTAAGGCAGTGATGTAGAAATAAAATCACAGGAAGTCATACTGTAATCCTTTAGTTACATGGTTTGATATTATGGTAGGCTTGACTCCACAAACAGAAAGTACCCTTTAAACTGTAGCCAGAAAAAAAACATGAAATACTACCATAACATACTGGATGACATCACAATAGCTGAACATCTGTCATCAGCATGAGCTAGAAATTTGGGATGTTAAATGTAACTGGTGGCATTGTGAGAGACATATTGAAAAATAATGATATATGTGAAAGCTAAATATTTTTACCTTTCTTAGAGTTTAACTTAGCTAGTATGAGTATTTATCAAGTGCAAGAATGACAGTTTATACATTAGAAAAAGAGCATTAACAATTAGATTATTATTTTTAGATTATCATGTTAACGAGAGGATTATAGCTAGAGTAAAAATTTCATTAACTGTTTTTCTTGTTGTTGCTCTATGTGATGAATGTGTGTTTCCATTTAGTTCTTAAAGATTACTTCCCTCTTTTTATAGATAAGACAATGAGCTTAGATAAGCTTATATGACACAATATGCCATATTAATTCTCAGAGAGAAAAGATACCATTCAAAAAACCAACTCAAAATGATTAAAAAACTTGAATGTAAGACCAGAAACCATACAGTACATAGAAGAAAATATGGGCAAAACACTCCAAGACCTAACACTTCAGAAACCTCTTTCAGGACACATCCACTAAAAAAATACGAAGAAAAATATAAACAGCTGTGACTACATCAGACTGAGAAACTTCTGTACAGCAAAAGAGACGATAACCAAAACAAAAAGAAACCCAACCAAATGGGAAAAATTTTTTGAACTCAATACAAATGATAAGGGTCTGATAATAATGATCCACAAAGAACTCACACAGCTTAACAAAAACAAAAAAAAAACCCAGTCAAAAAGTGGGGAGATCTAAATAAAGAAATAGAAATGGCCAAAAGCATATGAAAAAATGTTCAACATCAATAATAATCCGGGAAATGCAAATCAAACCTACAATAAGATACCATCTCACACCAGTAAGAATGACCCATATTAAAAAATGGGCAACAATAAATGCTGGTGTGGATGTGGCGAGAAAGGAACATGTTTACACTGCTGGTAGGAATGCAAACTGGTTCAGCCACTGTGAAAGCTGTGTGGAAGATCCTCAACTTAGTGAAAATGAAACTACCATTAGATCCAGCAATCCCACTTCTGGAACTCTACCCAAAGATTACAAAAACATTAATTCAAAAAGACATCTGTACTTGGATGCTTATTGCAGCACTATTTACAATAGTCAGGATAGGGAAACAACCTAAATGTCCCAAAATAAATGAATGGGTCTGAAAGTTGTGGTATATATACATAATAGAATATTATTCATCAATCAAAAAGGCAAACATCTCATTTCCAGCAACATGAATGGAGCTAGAAGGAATCATGTTAGTGGAAATAAGCCAGAGAGAAAAGGAGAAATAGTGGATTTGTTCACTTATTTGAGGGATATAGGGAAAATAAACAGATAAGAAAAATTCAAAGCTGTCAACAGAACTGAAGCATAGAACAAGAGGGGGGGAGAATATTAAAATTGGAGGAGGCAGAGATTTAGGTGGTTCCCCAGTGATAAGGTGTTGGGAGAACCTTGGGAAAGACAATGCTGCTATATATATATATATGACAATGCTGCTATATATATATATGATATATATATATATATATATATGATATAGCTATATCATATATATATATATATATGATATATATATCATATATATATATATATATATGATATATATATCATATATATATCATATATATATTTCAACCTTGATATGTCATCCTTGCCCCACTAAAAAAAAGAGGAAATGTGTTGTTTTTATCATTATTTAATAATTGGTGCTTCTTCAACCACCTTTCTGATAAATTTAACAAATGTGATTGTATTAGCAATTTTAAAGACACTTAATGTTTTCTTTTTCCCTTTTATTTTTCTTCAGATCAATCTGATGAATGATGCAAAAGGGCACTATAACTTTGGGTTTACTATCATATACTTCCCAGTAATATTGCATTTAATTTTATAAATTCTAAACTGTCAACTCTTTTCCCAGGATAGCATGAAGAACTAATGACTCTTGTCATTTTGCTGAAAACCAAGAATTTTTCATTTTCTCCACTTCACCCCCCAAAAAGCATTTCTAATTTAGCTGCTTTTACTGATTTCTTTATATAAAACTATACATACAGGTTGTAAAAATATGAAATATTGCTGTTAGTGAAAATTCCTTATAATTTAATTATATTTACAACTTAATGTACAACTTTTGAAATATTTTTATGTGTATGTATACACGCAATTACATAGTTTGTTCTTTTAATGCAAATAGGATAACATGTGTAACTGGTCTTTATTTATATAGCAGTATATAATAGATGCCATGGTATGACTATGTAGAGTAATGAAATCCTACAGGCTGATTATTATGTTCTATACTTTATCTTCAGAATGTATAAATCTTTTACTTTTTACTACCTAGCCAGTACTGTTTTGAGTATATTTGAACTCCTTTAATATTTACAACTCTATTTCACAGATAAGGAAGCTGTAACACAGAACTTAAGTGACTGGCCAAAGATTGTATATATATATATATATATCTTTTAAGTAGTGAGGCTAGGATTTGAACCCAGGCAAGATGGGACTTTTTCCTCCTCTCTCTCCTAACTCTAAAAAGTGAGAGCTAGCTTTCCATTTTTTAAAACTAGTTTATAAATAAAGGCCATGAAACAAAGTTCTGCAGTTACATCTCAAAAACCGAAATAAACAAATGGTAGTTTAATCTTGCTTTTGTAAAAAGGTGTTATTAAAGTAATTACAAATATATAGCTCATATATATTTGGTAAATATATATTTACCAAAATTTGACAATTTGGACAAGTCAAATTTGTAAATTTGAGTTTTTTCCCTTTTAATGGCTGGAATGTCAGGGTTTCTTGATATTAGGAAAAGCAAGGTCATCTTCACTTTAAATGTAGTAACCAAAACTTATTCAATCAAACATTTATGCTCTGTTTATTTTTTTAAAAAAAATGCTTCAAAAGTATAGGCATTGATAATGATAAACATCAAAAACATACTAAGTAACATGATAAATAACAGGAACTAGCATCTATTGAGTCTTATGCACTTAGACTATGCTAGGAAATTGTTTGATATACATCATCTCACTCAATTCTTACTGTTATCCCTGTTTCATGGTTGAGGAACCTGAAGTATAGGTTGGCTAGACTGATTGTTTGATGTCTACAGCTAGTGAGTAGCTGTGATTTGAACCAAAGCTGAATCCACAGTCCATGTCCTTTGTCTTAGCCTAAGCTTTACTGCCACTTTGGTGTGGTTTCTACCTCTCATATTCATAGAAAAGTCTTTAGTCAAATCATTAGAAGAATACTGAAAATGTTCACTAGTTTTGATGAATATCTTTATTTTAAAAAATGCTTCTACTATACTGATTGAGACATTGTAAGTCTTGACAAATTATCTTATTGTTCTTTTTAATGCTTAAACTAGAATAATCTAGGCACAGTTGACTCAATGGCCTTTGTGTCTTATGACTAGGTCAAAATAAATTCCCCTGTGCTGCCTGCAATTCCTACTCCCTTGTTTCTTTAGTTTATTGAATTTCAGGTCTAGCTGTTATCTGGAAGGCTTATACTTGAAACCACTGTCACCTACTAATTCTTTAAATAAATTCATCTTTATTAGATGGCCAATCCTGTAATCTGGTTGGGACCAGTGCACTACCTTTGGTTAAGGTGAAGAATATAAGGAAGATCCTAAAGCAATGGCTTAAGAATGGAGGAAAGTACAAGATGGAGCAACATTGCACAGGTTACCTGAGAAATGACTGAGGGGAGGTACCAAGAACAAAACTGGTTTTCTCAGCAATTTCACCAATGATGAATAAGTCATAGGTGAGGGATGTGTTTAAATGATATCAGCTGTAAAATAAGTGTCAAGAGATAATGACTTTTTGATGAATTCAGCAGTAGTTTCCACAAAATTTTATAAAATATTACCTTTGTAAAAATTCTGTTTATTCAGGTTTCTTTTAGCCTTTTTTGCCAGACTTACTAATCCATGTCTATTGATTTACTATATAAAAGAAGGTAAAAAGTAAAAACAGAATTGAGAGAAGAGGGATTTCCTGGCTTTAATGAGTAGGAGCTGAGTTTATTTCTCAAAGCAGAATGAAAAGTACATGTATATATTACATGATACTTTAAATGTATATTTAATAGTTCTGTGTCAGTTTTAAACAATATCTTAAAATAGATGGTAAATTGAATTTTTACTCCTCATGAATGAAGACAACCCTCTTTTAAACATTTAGACTCATTCTTACTCCCTTGGAACACTCGTACCCCCTCAAGTTTTTAACTAAAATAAATCTTTTATAAGAATGTGGATTTTTAAGGCCAGGCGTAGTGGTGTGTACCTTTAATCCAAGCCTAAGAAGGGAGGCTGAGACTAGGAATCACTTGAGTCTGTGAGTTCGAGACCCGCCCGGGGCAACATAACGAGACCTAGTCTCAAAAATAGCTGGGCATGGTGGCTCATGCCCGTAATCCCAGCTACCTGGGATGCTGAGGCTGGGGATCACTTGAGTCCATGATACCCTGAGTAACGTCAGTCTGCAGTTCCCTGGGCAACATAGCAAGACCTACTCTCAAAAAAAAAAAAGAAAAAAAAGTGGCTTTTTCTTTGCATGGTGAAAGTAGGGGCAGTTCTTTTGCTCCCATGAGTACAGGGCCTGCCATTTGTTCAGTCACTGCAATTCAGGATATATTTGGCTCCCCACCATCTGGAATGAGCCCTGTTCATTGGGAAAACCCCACTTCCTGGAGATATGGATTTTTCTGGTGACCAGCAAACATGAACTTGACCATCAGCAGGGTCTCAGTTTCATAGTCCCTGTTCTATGGCTAAGGGACATGACTTGTCCAATGTGGACTCTGGTCTTTCTGCCCTGGGACTTTCCAAAAGCACCTCACATACCTGTCTGGAGCCTGACAGTACAACATCCTATTGATGTGGTTGACATGGATGGGGTAGAAGCTGCACCCCAGTGTGAAAGCCATCCTTCCAAGCCTTTACTCTGTGTACTTGTGGCCACAAATACAGGTAACCTCTAGGGCTTTGGAGCAGTGATGCTTTTTTAGCATCATGTATTTAAAGAGTGGGAACTCATGTACTTTTGCTTTTTTCCACACCAGGTCAAAGGTATGAAGCGTGGCATCAGGGAGACCCCAGCAGACAGGAGACTTTAGCTCAGCTTGTTCATACAATACCAATAACATATGATGGGGCTGCTGCTAATGGAGACCCAGGACCTTCCTTGTGTTCCGAGGGACAAGATTATAATTCAAATTTTAAGTTAGGCTACTTAAAGTCATAGATCCCTGACCAGTTAATATGTGAATTCTTCTAAGAACTATGTTTACAATTTGACCTAATTAGTTATGGCTAAGGGGAGTGTGTTCAACATCTAGTACTACAATACAAATTTAAAAAGTAAACCTGCCAGGCATGATGGCGCATGCCTGTAAGTGGCAGCCTAGGAAGCTGCGGCTGGGGCCAGGGTTCGCGGGTCGAGTCCTGCTGGGGGCATGTAGTGAGACCTAGCTCCAAAAAAATATAGCTGGACATGGTGGCATGTGTCTGTAATCCCAGTTACCTGGGAAGCTGAAGCTGGGGATTGCTTGATCTGTGGTACACTGGGCAACGTGAGCCTGCGCTTCCACAGGCAAAAATAGCTAGACCTAGTCTCAAAATAAACAAACAAACAAACAAATAAATAGATAAATTAAAAGTAAACCTACAGATGTTATATATAAACATATTAGAAATGTGATTATTTACAGAATGTCTATGGGTGCATATATGAATTTTTTAGTACTTTTAATACCAAAGCTTAATGTCTAATCCCTCTAATCTATAATGAAAAATGTCACCATGACAGATGTTATGGGATTATGAGGACTTCAGGGGTGATAATAGATTCTTATCTGTCATTCTCTTGAGCTAGGCAGGGCTCTTTCAGATGTACATATCTAATAGTGAAGCAGGGTGACCATGAAAGGCTTTTTACCTTTACTTTAACGCATACAGACCTGCTTCTCTCTCCGAAGCAGGCTACAAGCAGTTTCTTTGCATCTACACTGTACCTTTTTTTACTATTGATATGCAAAAGCCAGCCAGCTGCTCTCTGCTTTCAGCTCTAAAAACTGCAGAAAAGAAAAACTTTAAAACACAATTTAAACTTTTTACTCGTGGGTTTTTACACCATCCCCAGCCTTCTCAACCAAAATACCAAACCAATGTAAGACTATCAGTGCAGACTATTTTATTTCTAACAAAGTGATTTCTAATTATCTTAATAATTACAAAAGAAACATGTAAGACTCAGAATACTTCAACGTTGTCCAAAACCTTTCTCAGTATTGTCCAACGTCCTTTCCCAGATTGCCCCCAAATCCTCAGTCTTTTAGTCTTAATCGTCTCACCAATGTCCAGTCAGAGTCCATCTCCAGACGCTTGAAGGCATGTTTTTTTGACTGCTCCTCCTTGTCTTCCACGCTGTCTTCTTGTCACCTTCAGGTAGCAGGAACTCCATGGTGCCCAACCAGCAAAGTTCACTTTCTTCTCAGGCCTAATTTTTGCACGGCCTCTTTTAGACACAAATTAAACTCAGCAAAACAAACTCCAACGCGGAGTTTAAATCTGCAAACTCCTTAACTGCATTTAACACACATGCTCCCAGTCTGGGTTAGCCAAGGGTTGCAGGCCCCCGGTGGCCACATGGCCAAGCTCACATGGCTCACATCTTTACAAATGGCCGATTCCCATCTCTCCTCCATTGAACCTCTTTCTCCATCCAGTCTCCATGTTGGAATCCCAATTGAATCAAATCCTTTTCTTTGTTTGCACACCCTTTATATACCCTGATTTCCTGCCTTCAGGAAACCTGTTTCACCTTGACCATTTCACTTCTTTCTCCCTCTGCCTCTCCCTGAAGGGAAATTCCAACTAAGGTCATTCTCCCATTTTAGCATACCTGTCCTTGAAATCTGCAATCTTAAACAGGAGACAATGGGGGGGGGGCACACCCTATCAATAGAAAGTATCATCAAAAGTACATTAAAATCCAGACTTCACTTTTCCATGTGAAAATCACATGGCCCTTCACTCTGTTAGAATGTAAGTAAGCTCTTAACATCCCTGTTAGCAATGGGAATGTCACGTCTATCACTTTTGTCTTTTGTTTATCTTTAATTATGACTTAAAAAATGAACTCTGCCCTCACTACAAACTTCTAAAAGTAAAGCTCAGTGTTATCACTTATATATACACAGTTTCACACCAAAAAAAAAAAAATAATAATAATAAAAAGCTAGAATCATTTCTTTTCACAAACTAAGGCTATGCATTTTCAACAGTCAGCTACTCTTTCCACAGGTCCAGGTAGCCATGGTCCATTTAACTTTCTGTTCCAAGGTGTTTAGCTATATTAGCTACCTTATGTAAGTGGAATCATGCATTTGTCTTGCCATGACTGGTTTCATGCTATCCTTAAATTAGTTAACATACCATCCTTAAATTTCTTCTATGTAGTCACAAATAGATTTCTTTCTTTTTAAAGACTGAGTAATATTCCATTGTAAATGGAACCAAAAATTCTTTTATCCATTATTTACTGATGGTACACTTTGATTGTTTGCAACTCTGTGATATTGTGAATTATGCAGCATTGAGTGTAAATAGCTCTTTGTGATTCTGTTTTCAGTTCTTTTGGATTAATTCCCAAAACCAAGATTGTTAAATTACATAATAATTCTATTTTTAATTTTTGAGAAACTGCTAATCTGTTTTCCATAATGACTATACCACACATTCCTAGCATTGTACAAGATTTCCAGTTTTTCCACATCTTTGCTAACATTTGTTGTTTTCTATATTTTCATAATGATTATCTTAACAATGTGATGACAGCTTAACAATGTGCTTTTGCCTTACAATTCTCTGATAATTATTATTATTGGATATCTTTTCATATACCTGTTGGTTATTTGTATGCTTTCTTTAGAGAAATGTCTAAGTCTTTGCCACAATCTCAGATCAGGTTATTTGATTTTTGTTGTTTCATAGGGGTATCATATATTTTATATGTTAATTCTGATCAATAGTGCCTTTTACACCATTGAGGTAAATGGTGCCTTTTTTGTTCTATTGTTTCTTTTGCTGTACAGAAAATTCAGTTTTGATGTGATCCCACTTGTCATTTTTGCTTTTGTTGTCCATGATATTAATCTCAAATCCCAAGAAATCATCATCAAGACCAATGTTTGAAGGTTTTTCCCTATATATATAAGCATTTTATGGTTTCAGGTTTTACATTTAATTCCTTAATCTGTTTTTGAGTTTATTTTTGTGTTGAATATAAGATCAGGGTCCAATTTTTTACCTTCCTCCCATCTTCCCTTTAGAGTGGTTTTTTTTTTTTTTTAATGTTGAAAGGATGTTAAATGTTATAAGTACTATTGTTTCTACTGAGATGATCATGTGATTTCCCCCTCTTTGTCCTGTTAATGTGATAAATCACATTGATTTATTATTTTTGCTGAGTCTTTCATCTTAGGGTAAGTTTCACTAGGTCATATAATCCTCTTTAAAATGTTATTGGATTCTGTGTGCTAGTTCAGGTTTACACTGTTTTTTCCGAAATTGGAGTTAGTTATTTAGCTCATAAGAGAGACTGACAGCACCTAATTAAAAACAATCTGAAGAGAATTTTTGACTGAAGATAAAAGGCAAAAATGAAAATATCATGCAGTATTTTTCTGTTTGTTTGTTTTAGTGAGATTTGTAGAAACACCTTGGCCAGCAAGAAAACACCACGAAGTTCCTTTCGTAGGAACTACATATAGAGACAGGGTTTTGGAATCATATATATTTGACTATATGTATGTGCATTTTAGTTTTTTTATGCTATTCAGCATGATTTGGCAGGTTATTTTTGAGTCTGAAAATGCTCAAATATTTCAAAATATTAATGTTAATTATTTCTTCACTTTAGACTATTAAGTTTACAAAAGCTGTCTTTGGAGTACTCTGCACTGAGATATCAGGTGAAGCTTGTATTTTGTCTAGGGTTTTGTGTCTGTATTTATCAGAGATGCATTGGCTTGTGGTTTTATTTTCTTGTCTTTGATTTCAGGGTAATGTGAAATGAGATCTATCTTCTCGGATCAGGTAGAAACCAGTCCCTGGGTCAGCTCCTGAAAAGTCAGACACATACTACAACTTTTTTCCTCTCTCAGAAAAAGTTGGGAGTTAGGAGTTTACTTCTTATTATGTTCTGCAAGGGGGAAGGATTTTGAAGACTGAATGACATAATTTTTTTTACTAACCTTAGAGCAGCTAGTTTCCTACATGTGTATGATGCAAGAACCTATTAACTCATTTTTGAATTTTCACAAAGGGAATTGGTCTATGTATTGTCAGTTCAATGTCTCAGTGAGGGAAAGAATCTGATATTTCTTACTACACTGTATTGCTAACATCAGCCATACTTGGGTGTTGAGAGGAAGTATTTACCATAATAAATCAATACTTTAGAGAATCTAAACAAAATTGTTGGAATCTAACATTTAGCTAGTAGCTAATCAACAGCTGATATTTAATTGAAAGGAAAATCTAAGGTTTATATTAACATACATTTCTCTAGATTATCTACATTATTTTTGCATCCTTACATTATCAGAAATGAAAATTTACAGATCTTGTGATAATGAACACTGAATAATATAATGAACAGTTTTTTTCTATTATTGAGATACAATTTATGTACCTTAAAATTCAGTCTTTTAATGTGTAGTGGATAATATTATTTGTTAGAGTTTTATAAAAATCTCCAACCTTTTTGATATTCTAATATTCTGCTTCCTTCCATTCCATAGACTAAAAGAAAAATGATATATTTATAAATGATATCATAAAGGTATTTTTGTAATAAGCATGAACAACATCATCTATATCTTTTTTTTTTTTTTTTTTGCAATGAAGCTGAATAGCTTGGAAATATTAGCACTTGCCAAGAATTGATTTGGGACTGAGAACATCTTTTTATTAGCCTCTGTGTGCCCCTGTGTTAGTAACACAATTGATTTTTAGTGTTAAAATGCTTTTTAAAACATCACCCCACTAGGTAAATTATTGTTTTACTGTTCTTTTCTATTTTAATATGTGTCTCTTCAGTTTGAGTATTTTACCATACACAGAGAGCTCTTAGTGTCCAGTAAGTCAAAAGAATATGTGATATAAATCTGTATTCTTTTTTCTATCACTTTCCTTTTGCTTTTATGTTCACGATTGTTTTAATTATAGATATACATTTTATATTCATTTAACTGTTGTTTGTCTGTTAAAGCACAAATGTGAAATAAAAAGAAAGGTCTTTGAGTATCAAAGGAAAATGAACAGAGATTAAGCCACTTACAAAGCTGATGTACTATTTAGTATATAGCCCTACCACTCAGAATGTGTTCCATCATGTTTGATGTACTTTAACATAGTCATAGTCCATATAACTTATTAGACATAACTTTAATTGTAGTAACTTAGCAAACTTGGATATTTGCTCTTCTCAGTTCAGTTTCATGACTTACATGTTCCTCAAAGTTGGAAATTAAATTAAGAGGCAGTTGGTGGAACCAGTCAAGTGCTACTGGAAGGTTCTACCTATACAGATTGAGCTGACATTAATAAGTCTCCAGTGACTAGAGAGACTACATTTGTTTTTCAAGAAGGAACACACTATTACATATACCTGGAGGCTATTTAACACTGTATAATAACCAATACTTATGAATATAATTATATTGCATGGGCTTTTGAAAAGTAGGTATATATAATTATTTTACACATTTATAACTTGTGTATTATAAAATCTATCAAAATGTAAAAGAAGAAAATCACCTGTAAGTTCACCATCCAGAGATAACTGTAAATGTCTTGACTATAATCAAAAATATATATATATATATATATTTTTAAATTGATATTATACCATAATACATTAGTAGAAGTACCTGGCAATAGCTTCATTCATGGTGTTAAGTGCCTAATAATACACTTTTCATGGTGAAAATATTCATTTCAAGGATATATATATCACAAAAATTACTGTCTGACACAACTTCTCATTAAAGGACTAGCTAAGAAACCAGGCTACCCCTTCCCATGACACTCCCTTTTTACAAAGCCCTCCCTGATCTAGATAATTGACCATTTGAGTGACCCTGCTTTTCCCATCCAGTGCCCTAATTTCTGCTCTTACATTTTAAATTTACCAATAAATAATAAATTCACAAAACCTCAGGCTTCCCACTCTTGATCTCAATAAAAGCAGAACCCAGGTTCAAGATTTCTCCCATTCTCTTTACTTGTAACTTTCCCCTATGACCTTTGAATTTGCTATGGTTCCTTTAAAAGTTGTAACAAACTTCATTTTTCAGACTTCATTGAACTCTGATGGTTGTTGCTGAGGTGCATCCTGCAGCCCTTATAATAAGAACCACAAGGGCTTCTATAACCTTGACTTTGGTTGTGGAAATGTCTGTGGACAAACAGCACCGGTAGCACTGACCCAGGTGAGTGCCTTAGGCATTCTTAGCCAATGGTATCACAATGAATAGGGTGAGACACAACAGAGGATATACTGTTTGTAAACTACCTTTTAAAAAAGACCTTGTCATGACAATTTTTCCACTTTCCTAAATACCTTTCCAGCAGCTCATTTATTACTAGTAGTTTTATTTTATTTTTTATTAAAGATGTATAATAGCTTATTTATAAACCCCTTACTGTTTGACATATAGGTTGTTAACTACCATAAAGTTGTGAGAGTGAACATATTTGTTTTTACTGTCTTGTACTCTCCGATAATTTATTTAGAATCAATTCCTAGAATTAGAATTATTAAGTCATGGCATGTCATAATTATAAAGCTATCCAGTTGCTCTTGTTTTACTATCCTGCTTTAATAAATCACCACAGACTTAGTTTAAAGCACTAAAACCTCATGGATCTGGAGGTGGGAAGTCCAACACTGAAGTCACCAGCAGGTTGTATTCCTGTAGGAGAATCTGGTTTATAGAAGTCACTTTTTAGAAATAATCATTTTTTAGGGCTTTTGGTCCCTTGCCCCTTCTTCAAAGGCAGCAGTGTAGCATCTTCATCTTTCTATCTGACTTCTTCCCTCATCCTGTCTCTTCTAACTCTGTATTTTCTTATAAGGATCCTTGTGATTACTCTGAGACCACATAGAAAATTCAGAATAATCTCTCTTATTTCAAGACTATCACACCTCCAAAATCCCTTTTGACAAGTAGGGTAATATATTGACATGTTCTGGGGAGTAAGATGTGGATATTTAGAGACCTGTCATTCTGTCTACCACAACCTTTGAAACACTTTTACTAATATGTATTCCTATTCATAGTATATATGAAGGATCCTGTCATGCTGAGATTGAACCGACTCTGGACATTAAAAGCTTCACCATGTTGATATTTCTGATCAAAATTTTTGGGCTTTAATTTGAGTGATAAGAGACTGAATATTATCTGAGTATATTTATTGATAGTTTCAATTTATTTTGTAGTGAATTGCCTGTTTAGACCCTTCCTTTTTGTTGGGTGTTTGTCTTTTTATTTCTTAAATTGAAAGGAAATCTGTTCTGACTTTTTTTTTTGACTTTCCATTAGATTTATTTTGTGCTTTTTAGGTCAATACCTTACAAAACAATTTTCTACTTTATATTTTTATCAGTAATGGGCAACTAAAGTTTCTCTTTTCTGTGGTTGTTTAAAATTTGTTTTTATATTATAGTCCAATTCTCCCATATTTGATAGAAACTACCTTTCATTCGTGAATTAATATAGGGAGAATAAAATTCTTTGTAATTTGAATCATTCCATCTAGAAATATTTCATAGCCAATAGTTTATTCATGTCCCCTTTAGATATTTAATAAAATCTCATTATAGTTTCCATATCATGAATTAATACATTTTGTAATATATTTATTACTGTGTATTTTAATATTTTTATTTGTATTCTGAGTGAGATATTTCCATTATAATTTCCTATTGGTTATTGTAGGCATATAGAAAAATTTTTAAATTATGAAATATTTTGTTATCAGATACCTTACTAGGCTCTTATTGTTTCAATCTATGTATCATTCTTCTCTTCCATTTTAAGTTGGATAACAGTAGCACCTGAAAAAAATCATTCTGACCATGTACAATAGCTATACATCACATCATGGTTTCCTGACTTATTTATTGCACTGGCTTCACATTTCAAGTCAGTGCTAAATCATTGATGTTAAGTGTGCTTCCTTGACTTGCTACTGACTTGAAAGGAAATGTCTCCATTGCACCAAACAGGATATTTTTAGGCTCCAGCCATACTGGTTTCTTTTAGTTTCCTTTCTTGTTTCAGGACATGTTTCATAAGCTATTTTCTCAGCTTGAAATAATATCTGCCTCTTTTTTTTTTTAACCTAGATAACACCAATTCTTTATGAATTATTTCACCAGGGAGATTTCCTTGATACTCAATGGGTTGATCATGGTGCTGTTTACTTACTGAACTTGAAAAACTTTAAGAATTCTTCACTAATACTTCAGATAGCTACTGCCAGGCAGCTAAAAATGGCATAGTGATTGAACTCTTTCAGCCTTTTTCTTCTTGCTCTATTTTAATGTAAAATGTGTTCTCAATTCTAACCCTGTTCATAAGTTTTTGTTTTTTGTTTTAAACAGAAACATGCTAGATTTCAGCATTTGGTTTTTGATTTCATCTTATGGTTTTTCTCCTTTGGCCTATTGATGTTTTATATTATTTTCCAAAATCTACTGCCTTTTTTAAACTCCTTAATAAACTTTATGAGGTCACATATTCTTTTCATAATCTCCTATTTAATCGAATTTTTTAAAGAATTTCAATGAAATTCCCATAGAATTGCAGTTACATTGATAATTGAAATTAGTTAAATTAAGATTGTACTGTATTTGTTGTGTCTGATTTATAAAACAAGATTGTTAGCTTCAGCACCAATAGCGCACACACCGAGCCCCCTCTGGCGGCAAGCTGGTGGGTAAGAGGGCTTGGAGGGGAGGCTGGTCAGGGAGACCCCTACCGGTCCTGGGAGGCCTTCAGGGGAATCGTTATTGCTCTGGCAAGAGGCAACTCCACCCCACGACACTAGGCGGGCTCCACCCACTCTCATTTCTGTGGGGGGAGGGGCCTAGGCATTGACTCGGGGAGCTCCAGCCAGCTTGGCCTGTGGGGGCTGTGTGTGCACGTGCTTGCAGCTGCCTGCTGGCCTCCGCCTGGCAGTGACACCAAGAGTGCACCCACCGAGCATCCTCTTCTGGCAAGCTGGTGGGTAAGAGGGTTTTGAGGGCTGGTCAGGGAGCCCCCGACCTGACTGGCGTGGGCAAGAAGAGACCCACTCAGGGTCAGGGAAATCGGGGGTGGGAAGGTGGGGGTACGGGGGTGGAAGGTCTTGCCAGTTCATTCTCCCTCTACTTAGTCCTCAGGAGGAATAAGAGAAGCCTTGCAAACAGCGACATAGAACACATGAGGGACCAGATAGGGATCCTGCCAATGCAGCTGGGCAGGACGCAGGAGAAGGACTGGAAGTCCATTATAGAACATAATGGACTGGAGAGACAACCATGATGAAGACCTGTCATGAAGTGTACCTACAAACTCGTCAGGAATGGAAGAACCAAGACCCTATTTCGGCATATTTCACCCAAGAAAACAAGGAGCCCCCCTCCCTCCCCACACCTCCCACTCTGTGGGAGAGGAAGCCCACAGAGTTGGGGAATTGGCTCCACAACAAATCTGCAAAGGGAGAGAGTGGAGATCATCCACAAAGGCCATTGGTGGATGCCTCCCCTCTATGAGAAACTTCATTATAGTAATCGACTGGGAGCAAGGCCCCCCAAACCAGAAGGCAGAGCTTCGGGGTGAAGAGGCAAAGGATATACAGGGCAGCCAGCAATGAGAAGACATAGTTAAACCTCAAATGAGCACGGACAGGCTGCCCAACGCAAAGCTAAGACTACAATCCTTCACGCACAGAATGCCAGGTACCAGGAGCACAGCCCCTCACCTGTCAAACAGACAACCACAGAAAAGGAAGAGAAACCTATGGACTGAACATAAATCATCAAACAACGAGAGAGGAGTCTGAGTGAACAGATGGACCATCAGGGGTTGGGGGGCGGAGCGGAGGAAGGCATCCCAGCAACCATTTATCTATGGAAGAAATTTTTAAAAAGAATTAAAAAATAATAGTAAAAAAAAAAAACCTATACATACACATAAAGTCACCCCCAAAAAAGGCTTAACCCATTACAAATATCAATATCAAAAAAATGATGTTTTCTGGCTACAATGCAATAAAATCAGAAAATGATTAAAAAAAAGATTGTTAGTTTTACAAAATTATATTCTTCGAAAATTTAATAGAGTTATTGTGAAAATTATATTTCAAAAATATTAAAAAATTTCCCTGATTATTGGATTATTTTTCCCTTTTCAGTTTTTTAATCACTTTATGTTCTAAGGAAATTATTGATTTAGGATTTACAAAATATATTTACATAGGCTTATCCATAGTGATCTCTGACAGTTATAAAGTCTACTTAGCATATATTTTTTCCCATTCTTATCTAAGCTTTTGTGGGTTTTTCATTTGTGAATTGAAATTTCTGGAAAATTTCACTTATTCATTCATGTATACATGCAGCACACATTCAAGCCTACAATATATAAAGAGCAAGACATTGGTTACTGGAGGTTTATGGGGAAATGGTCAAATATGGGCCCTGCCTGCAGAGCTTAGCAGTGAATATGTAATTGGAAGTGTGGTTAGTACTACAGATGTGTGGTTAGTAGATACAGATGCACAGACAAACAGGACTTAAGCTACCTGGGTGGCAAGGAAACCTTTCTGAAGAAATGTATCAACAGAGATCTATGAATGATTAGTGTCATTTAGGTGAAAAAGAAATAGAGACAACATACATTGTTACCTGGCAAGGTGAGAAGCATCCCAAGACCCCCAAACCTACCTGCTCTCAATTGGTTTTGTCACCCAAAACATCAATAGGAAACATCCTCCAGTATATAAGACCTTCAATGGATAAGAACTTTAATATATTTGTGTGCAGTAAAGATAAGAGAAGGAAAAGAATAGATAAAACAGTTTCACATGAAACACCCAAAGTTAACGATCCCCTTGTAGGTAAATGCCCAGGCAAACAGGATTGGTCTACACCAGGACTTGCTGAAGCCCAACAACTTGCCATAAGTCTAAGGTACCTTCCGGTGGAAACCTGTAGGGATGAGGCAGAAAGGGTCAGACAAATCAGGAAGGAAAGGGTAAAATCAAAATACAGAAAAAAGTTGCCATTGTTAACCTCCCTGGGAATCTCTCACCTATGTCTGTTTGAAGTGTCTCCTTCCATGTCCCCCAAGTCTCTGGTACAAATCCAAAGCTGAAAAGCAAGTGCAACTTCTTAACCTGTCACTCTGCTTCATGTGCCTCCTCCAGGTCTCCTTCCTTTTCCTTCTTCTATCAACCATCTCTCACTTCTCCTTCCTGTCAGCTCCAACCTTCTTTGGGGGGGGGGAGGGCAGGGGACCTAGAACCTCCTTTTTCCCTGGGCACTATGCTATTATGATATAATGCCAAATTGAGGAAACAATTTATTAAAAAGGCCTTGAGGCAGAAAAAAGATAGCTTAAAAAAAGACTATTGTGACCGAGGCATTAAAGACTCCTACTGTATTCTTTTAACTAATATTTCGATTTCTGCTTTTATTACTATTTCCTTAATTTATTAAAACAGCTACCAGAGTGCTATTTTTTTTTTCATTTGTTATTATCTATATAGTTTGGTTTACTGAAAATATTTACAGTTTTATATTTTCACTTGAATATTCATCTAGGTTATATAGAGGAGCAAAAATTAGCCACCCCAAAATATGGCTCTGGTAAGAGGTTAGTTTCATAGAAGGGCTCTGAAGGTGGGGTGACTGCTCCCTATGAAACCCATTTACATAAAAATTTCTGTAAGGATATGTTTTGGGAAGACCTAATTTGGTCCCCCCCCTTTTTTTTTGGTGGTGAGGAAGAAGAATATGAATACCTTTATCTTCTATGCCTTCCCTACTAACATCCATAACTGACCTCTTTTTCCTGAAAAGCTTTCCAAGTCCTTCTTAAACTATTTGATTATTTATTAATTTTATTTTCAATTAATTTGTTTTACAGTGTTGTAATCTTCATATTTCTCTTGCCACCATATCACCTGTGACCCATCACCATTTTCCTTCATATTCTTCCCTCCCTTGTTTTAGCCCCTTCCTTCTCTCTCCTTTGCTGGATGTTTCAATTCTATAGTCACCTTGTTAGCTTTTGCCATTTTTGTCCTTTTGTTTGATTTACCTAAAATCCACATGTAAGTAAGATCATCTGGCATTTTCCTTTTCCCTTCTTACTAATTTCGGTTACATAATTTCTTCCAGCTCCATCCACGTTGTTGCAAATGTCTGATTTTATCATTTTTGACTGCTGAATAATACTTCATTGTGTAAATATACCACAACTTTTTCATCTATTCATTTATTTTAGGGCATTTGGGTTGTGTATATATCCTGGCTATTGTAAATAATGCTGCGATAAACTTTGGAGACTAGGTTTCCTTTTGATTTAGTGTTTTTGTATCCTTTGGGTAGATTCCCAGAATGGAATTGCTAGGTCAAATCTAAGCTATTTTAAATGGTTTCTAAAACCTTGTGAGTGAAATAACTCAGTCACACTGAGTCTCTCGCATCTTTAGACACGCTCTTATTCAACTTCTCTTTTAAACTTTTCTGTCAATCATTCTTATTCTTGTTTATGTGCCAACCTAGAAAAACTCAGAGGGGTAAGGGATGATTTCCTTTGTGCCTCAAAAGCAATAAAATAAAAAATTTATTTTGATGCCTTCTTGTTATTATAGTTTTGATTTTCTTTTTCAACTAAGAACTATTTAGTAAATAATTTAAAGTAAAATATGTGCATAAAGAATTCATAGTAAGAAAATATTACTGGTCTAACCTTGAATATTTTGTTGTTCTTAGCTAAATATCCCAAATAAAAGAGAGCCTTTTATAATATACTATTTTGTCTGATGTGACTTTATTTTTTTAACCAATTTGTAGCTCTAGATGTCAAAGTTTTCCTCTAGTTCCCCTTTGATAGCAATTGCCTATAAATTTTAATTCTTGTCAACTAAAGTAATTACTGAAATAATTTCATCTATGTTTTTATCATATTCATATATATATGCACACAAATATACATATATACTGATATTATAAATTATAGTAATTATAGGATAACTAAGTTTTTTGATTTTTCAGAGAAAAACATTAAATGAAGAAGCATGAACCATTTTTCCCATGTTAACTAATACTAAGATTCTTTTCCTTGTTCTTCTGTAGATGAATAGAGATGACTTTAGTGACTTTTCTATTATAATTCAGTGTGAAACTAGCTTTAAGCTATGTTTAAATACAACTCAGTGTGATGTGCCTGCCTGAGGCAAATGACATTTCAGATTGTGATTCTTTCACCCCAAATACATGAAGGTCTGCTCTTTCCTGTAGTCAGAGCTATTTAAATGAAGTTAATTTAAGAGGTCACAATCCAACTTGTGACAGGTTCTTTCATTTGCATTACAAATTATTTGAAGGGAATGAAGCAATTGGCTAAAAAATATTGAAGAAAGCCTGGAGTAAAACATTATTAATTTGAGCTCTTATTTTTTAATATCTGATTATGTAGGTAGAGAAAATAAAATAATTCATACTACAAATTACTTTGCAATGGAAGTAAATAAAAATTTACAGAAAACAAACTTTTAAATTGCTATCAACTCCTAAGATATAAGTACTAATTATATGATACTGTTGGAGCATAGGTATAAAATTCTCCTACCTCTCTGTGTTCTTTATGGTATGGTAACACAAATAAATTAATATAAGAAAAACTAGGAGGAAAAGAACACACACATAGGTATGTAAATGGACAAGACAGTTTTTATTCTTTAGCTAATGAATGGATAGGGACCTTAGGTAGTTTACACACACACACACACACACACACACACACACACACACACATATTTAATAGTAATGAAATCAGGCAATCAGGTTTAGGAACCATACTTAGCCATTGCTTCAACTGTGGAGGTTGGCAATCGGGGAATGAGAATTGTTCCTGGCTGAGGCAATTAGGGAATGAAGACACCAGGGTTGGCAAAAGAAAGGTTTATTAGTACCAGTGCTGACTCAGTGAATTCACATCCAAAGACTGAGTATCCCTAACAGGGAGTTAAGGGTTTATATATACTTTACATGTACTGGTGTTCTGGGTAGGCTATTGGTGGTAGTGACAGGGATGTGGTGAAATGGGGGACTGTTGCCCTCTGCATGGTGATGCTGCATTAGAATGGCAGCCATTCTGCCCAGATGGATGGAGACTTGGGGAAGGGAAGTTAAGCCTTATCAGAGAGGAAAAGAATACGAGGTGATTTGAGGAGGAGATGAGAACAGAGAAGGGGAGGGACAAAGGGACAGAGAGGAGAGAGCATAGGAACAGTAGGGAGACTGGAAACCTTGGAGCTGCCACTGCCACACTGGCAGCAGGACAGGGAAGTAAGCCATACTGTGTGCTTCCATCCCCAGCCCAGGCCAGTGAGAAGCCTGGGGAAGCATGTTGGAGAAACTTGTGACTTGTGTAAGTTGACTTGAAAACATGGTACTTGAAAACTTGTTTTAACTTGAAACTGCGAAGTTTGGGAATTTTCCAGAGACCTGAAGAGAACTTGCTGTGTTTCTGTTTTCATCGGAAGAAATCTGAAGTGGTTGCTGCTGTTGTATTAAGTGAGTTTTGCTGGTTTCAGGCCACTTTAGAGTTGAAACTGAAAGAATGCCAGAGATGTACCTTTTAGAGGAGAATCGACGACTCCACCCTGGTTTCTTCTTTGGATTTGAATCTTCTGTAGAAGGATCTACAATTGTAGAAGGATCTACATTGTAGAAAGATTTACAATGCCATCTTGGCTATTTCATCGATTTGAAATGGGACAACTGCCGTTTTGTGGATGCACATGGCAGAAGGAGTTATGTGCAGTTTTTGAACTAGAGACTGAACTGGTTGGTAAGATTACCAAAAGGAGTTCCTTGTATCCACAGTGACTTTTGTTTATTTCATATTTTTAATGAGTAAACCTGTTTTTACCTCTTCTAAAGGTTAGTGTGGTCTTGCTACTACTCATGCAGGTTAGGACAAACCTAAGGAGTGGTTGGGTTGAAAGGGTAGGCTGCTCCGACACTTTATAAGTTTAGCTAAGTACTCTGTTTTATTTGTTTTCTTACCTGATTTAGTACATGGCCTGATGTGACAGAAGATAGAATGAGGAAAATTCAAGGGAAACTGGACTGAAGATCAGTGAAATGAGTCAGTAAATCATGTATTGTTTATCTACACCAGTAGTCTGCATTTCTTAGGTTACTGTGCTTCAGCATACTTTAGGTTAGCATGCTTTCACCTGGTCACCACACTTTAGTAAATTTCATGTTACTTATTTGTTTTATTTACATGTCAGTCATAAAATACAAGTAATCATATGGAATGTACTTACTGCAAAGCCAATGAGGTAAATCAGACTGGCTATTTTGAAAATTAAACTCATCAAATCAACATGTTAAAAGGAAGTATTATGTCAAGTCCTTGGAGAACAGTTACTTTGACTGTAGCTTATTTATTAGTGATATTAATACATACGTTAGCACTTTCACCACAAGGCTTTAGCTTGTATATTAAACATCTAGCTTTACAGAAATACATATCATTAGTAATGTGCTTCTAGCTTTATCTAGAGTGAATTTCTATGGTTTCCAGAGATTTTCTCTACTATGGGGCAGGAACTTTTCTTCAGATTTTCACTGACTAAATCCCCTGCATAAATCTTTTCTTTGCTCTAATTACATGCCAAGCAGTCAACCTTCAAACTCGTTTCCTGTCAAGTAGTCAGTTCTAATACAATGCCTGGTTTGAAAATGTGAATTTGTTCCAACATAATTGATATATTAAGGAACATTTTAAAGTTAATGTGAATTATGAATTTCACATGTACTTATGATTGAATTACCCACAAGAAACACTTGGTTTGCCCTGTGATCACCTTCCGGTCACAATTCACATCCCTTCCATTTGCAACATTTGATTTTTGTTCATCTTTCTTAGAATTCCCCCAAATCTTACCTCAATATAATATCAAATGAAAATTATGGATCATGCTACCAAGATCTAAGTGTGTGGACCTTCAGTGTGGTTCCTTGAGTACTTTCCTCTGTAAATTATGAAAAAATGTCCTCTACCAGTTGATCATACAATGGTGGGACATACATAAGAGAGCCCCTTAAAGAAACAGATGGCAATCACTCCTCCTTAACAATTCTGAAATTCAACCAGGAAATGTTACTTAAATAAGTCTGAGTCTTCTGTTTCCTGGAATTTGATTTCTATGATTTTTGATCTCTCCTTAAAGGTGTGATTCCTCCTCTCATGTCTTTCATGGCCACTTTCCTTTCCCATAAAATTGACTGTGCTTGCAATTAAGTAAACACAGGTTATCCCGGCTTAGAGTACTTAGAGTTGTTCAAATACTTTCTTTTTTTCATTATTTGCATTCCAATAAAATCTGGTAAATTATTTTTAAAACATTTTGGACATGTTATGTACCGATTTGTAAATCACTTTGAATAAAACCAGATCACTTTGAAACAAACACTTCTTTATTTTATACTCCTTTGAAATGGTTATAGTAAAAGCCTTTAGATTCTTGAGAACCCTCTACATCCTTAGAAACCCTTTCTGTCTGAATGATTTTGTGAAATATGACTTTGGAGTGTTTTTGAGGTCTTAAAAAAAGGTCTTACAGTCTCTGTCCTGGATTTTGCCTTATTCTGGAAGCATGGTAAAGAAGTTTAATTTTCAGTTCCAATGATCCCTCAATCTTTCACATTTAATAACTCATTTAGCTCATTCCCTTTTGTATTTTATCATAGAAAAATTCATATGATACTTTTAACATTTTACCTGGAAATCTCCTTAATTATACTATTAAGTTCCTTAAGTATTTTCCATGCTACCAAAATTTCCAACACTATGTAAAAATATTTCTCTCCCTCTCCCCAGGTTCCAATAACATTCTTCTTACTGTTCCTTGAATACTCTTAAAAACCTTTTGAATTCCTTTAGACTTTCACTGATATTCTCTTCAAAGTTGTACAACTTTTGCTTGACCCCAAAGTCAGTGTCATGTTTAGGTTTTTGGATGGAAATTGTGTGTCCCAGGCTTCAAATTTGTTCTAGCTTTTTTTCCCCCTTCTTCATAACAAACCACCTGCAAACTTTTTTTTTAAAGAGGCTAGGTCTTGCTATGTTGCCCAGGATTGTCTCAAACCCATGGACTCAAGTGATCCCTAGCCTCAGCCTCCCAGGTATCTGGGATTACAGTCGCACACCACTACACCCATCTTTGCAAACATATTCTTATAAAACATTTTCTTATACCCCTGAATACTGTGGAATCAGAAATTTAGATAGATCACAATCTAGTGCTGATGAATTTCTGTTACTTAGATAGCAAATAGGACTTTTCTCTGCTTTTTGACATATAGGGACTCATGTGGGAAGACTGAAAGTCTTAGCGTGTTTGATAACATTATCTGAAGGCATTATCTGAAGTCCCTTCACTTGCCTGTCTGACATTTGATGATGATTGAAGACTGGTAAACATACACAAGGTCTCTCCTTATGACTTGGACTTCCTCTTAGTCTTCTATATGGTAGCCTAAGGATCCAAAAGTGAGTGCTCTAACAGGACAAGTTATAAGTTCATGTCATTTTTATGATTTAGCATACAAAGTATAAATTTTTTCACTAAAGTCAAACTTTTTGCTTTAATCAATGTAACCACAAAAAATATTCTCAACTCTGAGGGGAAGGAGGAGAAGATCCATTACTTGATGGAAAAAATGTCAAGATCATATTGTAAAAGAGCAAATAGGATGTGATATATTACTGTGGCTATCTTAGGAAAATAAAATCTGCCACACCAAGTCAGTCTCAATATGGGGAAATATATGTTTTGGAGTTCTCTTTCTCCATAGCCACTTGCTGATGGGTCCTTTGTTCAAGCACAGAAGTGATGGGGGAAGAATGTCATATCAAGCATCTTCCCTATGAAATATGCCCTATGCCCTTTGTATGTATATGTTGGCTCATTTGCTATAGGTAAACTGTTCATGTAGTTGTTGGTTAATGTTTGGAAATTTCAATTCTCTTATATTTCTTCTGCATGTCTATTTTTATTCCAGTTTCATAGTGTTTTAGTGTATAGCTTTGTATTGGAATAAAAATAGACATAGATTAATGCAATAGAATTGAGAACCTGGAATAAAACACATATATATGGGCAGCTCATTTTTGAAAAGGAAACTAAGAAAATACAATGGAAAAAAGAAAAACCTATTCAACAAGTGGTGCTGGGAAATTTGGATAACCACATGCAAAAGGATGGAATTAAACACTATTTTATACCATACACAAAATGAATTCAAAACAAATTAAAGGCTTGGTTGTAAGACTAGGAACTATAAAATACATAGAAGAAAGCTTAGGCAAAATGTGCCATGATATCAGCTTCAAAGATATATCTGGGGACTTGGCTATAGTAGCAAGGGAAACAAAAGCAGAAATAAACAAATGAGACTACATCTAATAAATGAGCTCTTTAGTAATGAAAGGAACTATCACTAAAACAAATATACAGCTTACAAGTGGGAGAAAATATTTTCATATCATACATTGGTCAAAGATCCAATGTCCAGAAATCTATAAAGAACTCATACAACTCAACAGTTATAAATATAGACAAAGATATGGAGAAAAAACAACACTTATACACCCATTGATGGGAATGTAAACTAATTCAGCCTCTATGTAAAAACATGGAGATTTCACAAAAATCGTAAAAATATCTACCATATGACCCAGCAATTTCACTCCCAGACATCTTCCCAAATAATATAAAATGTTAATTCAAAAGGAAATGTGTATTTTTCTATGTTCAGTGCAGCACTATTTGTAATTATGGTAACAGCCTGAATGCCAATGACAGATGATTAAGTAGACTAAGTAGATTAAGGTGATATGGTGTATATATGCACATGGAATGTTACTAAGCTATAAAAAATGATCTGGATGGAACGGGAGAGGATTATGCTAAGTGAAATTACTCAGAAGGAGAAAAACATACTGGATGATTTCATACGTAAAGTGGAATGGAAATACGAAGGAACACTGTCCAATAAACCAAAAAAAAAAAAAAAA
>PVHY01007726.1:0-22602 GCA_004024945.1 Uropsilus gracilis | reverse complement strand
ACCTTTGTATATATTCATTTGTATATGTTGTATACATATACAGTGTTGTAGTGAGAACAAAATATGTCAACAAAATCAATAGAGGTTATTGTTACCTCAGTAAACATAATTAAAACATAAAAATAACTTAATGAAATTAGAGTGCAAATTACTGTTGACTTATATTGATGCCATCTTTGTGACTGGCAAAACAGATGGGGTATAAGGGATTCACTAAGTATTCCTGTTGTTCGCAGGGTCCCCTGAAATACTGCTAAGTTAAAGTGTTACAAATGATTTTGATGAAACTTCAAGTATCATTCAATGATGAATGATAAGGAGGGCATGACTCATTACCTGAGTAAAAATGAAAACGAAATTTATTACTCCCTATATGAATGTTATAGTGATCAGTCACAGTAACTCTAAAAATAGCCTACTGTTGATCTCATAGAGTTTTGGAGGAACTTTTGATTTTAGAAGTGTAAATAAGTAGACATGGTTATTTGGGTGAGATTGCATTGATTGACTATAAGTAGGAGATACTTAGTTGGAATCTGTTCTTGACAAAAGCATATTCTTGACAAAAGCATATTCACAGAGGCAAATTACCATTGTTCCATAGAATGGGTTAAACTAGATCTGGTGGCTACTTGTTCTTTGGTGCCTGCCTTTCCTGACAGGATACTTAGCCTCACCCTAGATCTTCTTTAAATTATCATGTAATTTGCTTCAAAATTTTAGGCATGTACATAAATGGATAGGCAGCCATCTTTGTCTCAAATCCTATTTTATAATCCAATGTAACATAAAAGACTAGGTTATAACACCAGACTCATAGAATCAGAAATTGTGCACTATATCAAGCTTTACTAATAATATCAAGGATAGAAAATCAAGAAACAGGAGGAAGTCTGGGATAATGAAGGTGGCTCTGTGGAAGTATGTCACAAAGTCTCATGGCTGATCAATTCTGCAGATCTGTGACAAACCCTTCCGAAAATTGTTTATAAAGTATATACATTCTTTAGTCTTCTTTTTTCCTGTTTCTCTAGGTCACCTTTAAAAAAACCCAATATTTATTGACTTTCTAGGCAGTCTTTAACAGAGTACATAAGCTGAAATCATTATTAGTGAATTCTTTTTTAAAGCTAATTTTGCTTTAAAAAGAAAATATTTGGTCAAAAATATATTGAAATGACAAGATTCTTTTGTTGTGGAATATCACAGAATTTGTCAATTCCTTTCACTTCAGTGCCTAAGGAATTAATCATATATATGTATTTCTAATAGTTCTCTTGTAAACAAATGTAGGAACGAAAGCTTTCTTTCTCCTTCAAAACAAACGAGTAAACAAAAATACAAGTCAGTAACTAGCCACATAGCCCTAGTCATCTCCCTAATAAACAAAGGAGTGAAGATTTTGTTCTTTGTGGTAGGTCTGTTTTTTCCTACTGAAGTTTAGATAAATCTTTTGTATTGTGGTTATATATTCATGAGAGAAATGACCATTCTCCCAGTACTGAAAATAATTGCATATCAGCTGTGGAGAGAGAAGGACAGTAATGGACCCAGACTGCAAAAGTTTTAGGCTGTGGATTGTAATACATCTTTGTTCTTGTTCCAGCATTCAGTTTTATAATTAAAAGGGACAAGATAGAACCGTTTGTGGTTTTGTTTTTGTTTTTGTTTTTGCTGCGGTCTCAATTGTGGTTTTAATTGTTGGGCTGGTAGAAAAGTAAGTCTCTTTAATTCCAAGGAACTAAAAAGGCAGGGAACAATACATGGATGGAAAAAGGCTGTGACTGGGAATACTTTTCACAGGTTTGAAAACTGGTCAGTTCTCACATACCTTTTCAGCAAATGAATAAACCCATTTTAGAAAGATACTCTCAAAAATGCAGCTTTTCTTATATCATGCATAATCAATTATTTGTTGCTCTTTCACATAACAGGCATGGTTAAATAAATAGCATCTGTTTCTATTAGTGAATGGGAAGAATGGGAGTGAGAATACCTGGATTTAAATTTGTCTGAAGTTAATTAAGTATATAATTTGGGACAGGTCACTTATAAACTCCCTGGGTCTTAGTTTCCTCTTTTGTAAAGTAAATGTATAGGTAATTTTGGGGAAAATTTGGAAGTTTGATTTAGGCTACTAATTTTTTAAGACAAAGGCAGAAAAGTGAAAATAGTTGTCCAGCATTTGTCTAGCTCAGCATCTGTCTAGCAGTCACCATTAAAGAGGCAGCCTGTGGACCAAACAGGAGTGAGGCATAGCATGACTTCCTCAGGAACCATTTTCTTCAGTTTGTGTATTTAGCACATCATCCTTGTTTTTACTACCTGTTAGTATTATTTTGGGTTTATGTGCTATTTGGTATTATTTGGTAGGCTACTTTGTGGAGCTGGGAATGCTAAAAGTATTTTCCATTTAAATTAGTGGTGATTATTTCTTTGCTGTATGGCATTTTCACTGATAATAGCCTTCTTCCTTTTCTTTTCTTTTCTTTTCTTTTCTTTTCTTTTCTTTTCTTTTCTTTTCTTTTCTTTTCTTTTCTTTTCTTTTCTTTTCTTTTCTTTTCTTTTCTTTTCTTTTCTTTTCTTTTCTTTTCTTTTCTTTTCTTTTCTTTTCTTTTCTTTTCTTTTCTTTTTTAATGACTAGATCTAGCTATGTTGCCCAGAGTAGTCCCGATCCCGCGGACTCAAGCGATTCCTGGCCTCAGCCTCACAGGTAGCTGGAATTACAGGCCCCGGCAACCGAACCTGGCTGCTTTGTTGAGTTTAGATCTTACTATCTATGCGGGATGGTCTTGAACCCACAAATTCAAACGATCCCTGGCCTCTTTGCCTCCCAGCTCTTGGATTACAGGCATGGGTTACCTCCCCTGGCTGATAATAAGTTTCATAGGAATACTCTACTTTCAGATAATGGGGAAAACCTGTAGCACTAAATTTCTTTTTTCTCTCTTTTTTTTTTGATTGATTGATTGATTGTGTGTGTGTGTGTATACACACATGCATACATATATGCGTGTATATCATTGTATACTCCAAGGTTCTCCCACCACCTTGTCAACTATAAACCATTATCTTAATCTCTTGTGTCCATCCCTCCCCAATTTTACCCTCCTCTCTCTCCCTTGTATAGCACTAACTTTTCAAGTTTTCCAACTCATGTTCAAATCATTTGATATCCAGTTCACATGCAGACTTCCCCATGTCCAAGTTGTGTTTCTAGATCCTTTTTAAAAATACAAATCCAATATATATTCATACATTGCCCTTTTTTTTTTTTTTTTTTTTTTTTGTCTCTTGGGACTACGGAAAAATTTTCCAGCTTGCTCTATCTTGATATTTGTATGATAAATGTGATCTGTTCCACATTTTGGATTTAATTATTTCCTCATACTAAGATTTAAGTTTTTTATCTTTAAAATTTTTCTTTTCGAGCCCTCCCATGCAGCACTTCTGGAGTGGAGTGCAAGAGGTGGGCAGTCTTTGAGGTCTGGGCCATCTTAAACAGGGGCCTGGAAACAAAAGGCTTTGGCCCATATCTGCCCAGTCCCCGAGGGGACTGTGCCACCTATGTCCCCCAGAGGCTCAGCCCTCCCACACAGCACCTCTGGGATGGGAGGGTGGGGAACTACAGGATGCATGGGCCAATGGGGGGGGGGAGGTGGGGTGGGGAGGGTTGGTGGTGGCAGGCATGGTGAAGGGTGGCAGGTGGGTCATAGAGGTCATTCCCTCTAGTCTTCTCTAAATCCACAGTCCTCACCAGATACAACTAAATCACTAATTCAGCAGCAGATGCACATGGAGATAGAGATGAGGAGAAAGAAGTATAACCCAGAACAAATGAACATTTTTGATCATGGGTCACAGGGTTGTAAGACTAACTATAGAGACAAACTGTCTCAGAAATACAACCACTGAGATTTTCACAGATGGGAATGCAATCTCTAGTTCAGAGATGCCTTCACTGTGAGCTAAGCACTCTCCCATCTACTGTTTTATGTGGAGAGATGGGTAGTGGTCCCACAACAAACTGAACCAACAATCTGCTAGTGCCTATCCTGATTAAGAAACTTTTTACATGAACATCGACTGGGAGAAATGCTCCCAACGCCAGCATCTGGAACTACAAAGCAAAGAAGGAGCAAAACGTGATAGAAGCTGGGTCAGAGCATATGATCAGTAAGAAGAAGGAGACACTGAAAGGATACAAACATTCATGAACTGGCTACCTGCAGCAAAGATACACCTGGAAAACTAAATATAAACTGATGTTTCTCAGGAAAACATGTCTACACCTGGCAAAAAAAAACAAAAACATTGCTCCAGAGAAGAAGAGGAAGAATCCAATAGACTAAAAATTCACCAATAACTGGTAGTGAAAGAAGAGATGGAGTGACCAGAGGGGGGACAAGGGAAAGGGGAGGGGGGAGGAACAACCAAAACAATTTTCTTTTCATTTCCTTAGATTCAATGTAGCATTTTTGACAAATTCTTCATATGATCCTGAGGTTTGCTTTGCATAGGAACACCATGTCATATTGTCCTGCTATGAGTGAGGTGATATTTGATCTTGACCAAGATGGTGACTGGCAGATCATTCTGTTTTTCTTCTTTAGCTCTTAAATTTTATATTTCTTGGATTTTCATTGTCTTTCCCAGGACTTATTATTACTCTATTTTGAGTTTTCTAAATGAACAT
Organism: Uropsilus gracilis; assembly: GCA_004024945.1. NCBI lineage: Eukaryota > Metazoa > Chordata > Mammalia > Eulipotyphla > Talpidae > Uropsilus > Uropsilus gracilis. Next base: position 17,906 of record PVHY01007726.1, on the reverse strand, counting down.
TCATACTATTAATAGCTGAAAGTAGTCACGGTTGCCCCCCCCCACAATTGTTTATTAGTATCTAAAATCTTTGCCTTATCTCCAAATATCTTATATTGTAGGAACCTCCCAATTTTGCTGGGAGTTCCATTTAATTTTTGTCTTTTGCTTATGATCTTGTCATGATCACCATTCCTCCTCAGTGTCCCATAGCCTTCCTCTGAGATTTCCATTGTGATGCTTGCTGGCTTGTTTATCAACTTTTATGGTTTAGCCTACATCACTCTAATCAGTCCCTTTTAGTTTTTCTTGGTGATCACCTACTCAATTTATAGCTTACGCTTTTGTAATTTTCAATACCATGTTTTATTATCTTTTCCAGCTGAAAGTAATAGATTATCAACACAAGGATTCTGTTGATTTTCAGTTATAGTCCTTGGAAAAATTGAAAAGTTTTAAACCCTGGTAAACTTATTTAAAGAATAACTTGTTTCTTTTTTTATCCACAGACATCATCTATTAGATGAGCCTATGAGTCAGCATAATAATGATGAATGAAAGTATAGCTCTTTATAAAGTCATGGAAACCACCCTGTGAGACTAGGCTATCATTCAACAGTGTTGTGAGTTTTCCCTTCTAATTTCAGGTAAGGTACGATTTTTATGTGGTCTATATTTCTGGAATTGGGCAGTTTGTTCTAGATGGAGCTTTTATGGCTGTGGTTTGCTAAGAAATACTGCTGTGCTTGCAGATCATTCATTCACTGATAAACCGAATTGACTTCCCCATGTATTTAACTCAGTTTTTCATTGTGATGTGGTGAGAAAATGCTGGATTTGGAGTTAAAAGACCTGAGTTTAAGTGTTGTTTCTGCCAGTTTTCTTTTGTGTGACCTTGAGCAAATTTTTTAACTTCTCTGAACTTTATTTTTTTTTGCAAACAAAAGAATACTACTATGCCTACTTCATGAAGTTGCACATAAAATAAATTAGATAATGTGAAAAATTCTTGTAGTTTATAAATCACTTTCCACATCTAAGAGATTATTATTTATATTTTTAACTTATTAGGAGATAGTCCCATAAGGAAAACAATTCTGTCTTCTACTTCAAAATTGTGTAATATTTTTTTCTTTTTTAATAAACCAGAATAAAAACTGTGATTTGAATCTTTTAAATGCAGTAAGATTGGAAAAGAGGAGAAAATAAAAGAGGAGCTATTTTTCTTTGAATTTTATTCTAGAAAGTATATTTTACTTGTTTTCTGTTAACCTCATTCTTTCTAAATTATGGTGAAATGTGTTTTTTGAAGTGTTCAATAGCTTCTTACTAATTTTTGATAGAAATTTGATAATTTTTTAAGATAACATTAATCTAAAACACTGTATGTGATTCAGAGGTGTAGGGTAGCACCTCTTCAGTTGTATGTCACCACATTATGCCTACCACCAGGGTACCTATGTTCTTCTACCATAGTGTCCTGGGCCCCTTCCACCCTTTTCTCTTCAATGCCCTCCTTCCCCTCCTGTAGCCTCCATTCTATAAAAAGAGGTATAGGGCTTCTTGTTAATTTGGTTTTGACAGACCCTTTGATTTGTTGTTAAAATTCCAATATAAGTGAAACTATGTGATATTTATCTTTTTCTTTCTGGCTTACTCACTTAATATTATCCCTCCCAGTTTGATGCATATTGTTTGTTGCAAATGACAAGAGTTCACCTTTTATTAATAACTGAATTAATAATGTTCCATTATGTGTATATCACATCTTCTTAATTCACTCATCTGTCTGTGGGCACTTGAGCTGTTCCCATAACTTGGTTTTCCAGGCAAAACACTCCACATTAGCTTCACTGATGTTTTATGGGTTCATCTTTAACAGCAAGAGAATAAAAATAGATATGCAAATGGGACTACTTCAAACTAGAAAACTTCTGCATAGTGAAAGATTATCACTGAACAAAAAGATGCCCTACTGAATGGGAGGAAATTATTGTCATACATCTAATAAAGAGCTGATATCAAAAATCTATAAAAAAAAAAAGAAACAACTCAACAAAAAGAAAACAACCTGACCACAAAAAGGGCATAAGAGCTAGATAAGAGCTAGATAGACACTTCTCCAAAGAAGTTGAAAAATGCTCATCATAACTTAACATCAGGGAAATGCAAAGTTGAGGTAAGTTGAAAAATGCTCATCATAACTTAACATCAGGGAAATGCAAATCAGAGCCATAATAAGATAGTATCTCTTACCTGTAAGAATAACCCTTATAAAAAAATACCAGAAACAACAGGTATTGGTGAGGATGTGAAGCAAAAGGGAATCCTCATACACTGTTGGTGGAAATTCACACGTCCAGTCTTTAGAAAGAATAGTATGGATGTTTCTCAAAATGTAAAAATAGATCTACTATATGATCCACCAATTACTAACTTTTGTTTCTTCAATACCACTCCAGCTCCTGGATTCAGGTCTGGGTTTAACCTAGTGAACAAGCCTCTGTATCCTTACATTCTTTCCTTCTTTTGAACATTTTTATTGTAAATTATGGTCCATCAAACAATCATTCAACCAATGATTTTTGACATCCCTTATATATAAGAATAATTTAAAATTTTTAAATGTGTGATATCTGTCCTGGATTTAATTTATTTGGAAATTAAACTATTTTAATCACCTATTATATGCAAGGTAACAGAATCCTATAGAATGACTCCTACTCTTAAGTCTTCATAATAGTCTGGGAGACAAATATAGAAAAAAACTCTCCAAATAAAATTATGGTTATAGAGAAATGAAGAATTTATGGAGAAAATAACATTTATGAGTTGTCTCAAATGAGAAACTAGTCATTTAAAATGTAGTACTTTCAAGTATACCATATTCTGATTTTAAATTAGAAAGAATTTAAGAATAGTATTAAGATACTACTTGGGAAGAGGATTCCTTGTCTAATGCAGTGTAACAAATTACCCCACGTATAATAAAAGTCACACTTTATATGCTATATTTTAGTAACTGAAATTAAGTCTTTAAGTCCAACACAAGGAGAAGAATCATCAAATTCTATATTTTTAAGAAAGGAGTATCAAAAAATCTGAGAACATGTTTTAAAACTAACACAGTCAGCCCACCAACCGAACTTTATTTTTATTCTTCTCACTTCCAACACATGCTCAAGCAACACTCTTAGGAACTTTTCATGAAGTCTCATCATGTACACTGTCGTCTTAGCATCTAGGATCACATCATCTGTAGATCCAGGTGTGGATGAGGATGTATCACCCTTAAAGCAGTTTTTCAGAGTACTCTTGATGTAAAGGATTATGAACTCAAGAGACAAGTTACCTTTCCCATTGTTGATTCCAGATTATCAGCATAGATAGGACAGGAAGGAATGAATGCTGCAGATACCCCTATTTTAAAAAAAAAAAAGTGAAAACAGGACATTTAGGGGAACTTCAGGTTCATAGAAATTCCATAATGTAGCAGAGTACTAGTTGGTAATTCCTTAACTGGTAACAAAGTGCCAGGACTAAATCTCTATACCTGTAGACACTGTACCCTGGTTTCTTGATTTCACCTTTATTTTTCATGAAGGGTAACCAATGTTTGTAGTAAAATATTTTTCTAAGACTGCTTCCTGCTTGAAGTTTAGGAGCCCAAACATGTCTTTTCATTTTTTCATTTCATATGTTCCTTTAAGTACAAACTGGTGGCATTTTTGTCATGCAATTTTCTTTGTAACATATGGATCATTTATGAGTACTATTTGACAAAATAACAACTATGAATATTCTTGAGATACACCCTTTACTTAGGTTTTTGCTGTATTGCAGAGAAGACACTATAAGCATCTTAAAAGCTTTATTTTTTTGGCTAACAGATTTTTGGCTAACAGGTACCATCCTACATCTTTCTGAGGTCTAATGAAAGGACTTCACAGTTACATGCTCAATGTCATCTTTACATTGTTTTTGATAGTGTTCTGGATTTGCTCTCTACCTAGAGATATTTCTTAACTTAGCAGTTTGTGAAGATTTTGGAAATTTACAAATCCGGATCTTCCAACCGCTTTATGATTAATAGTCCTTTCTTTAACTTATCCAATTGCCCAACACCAAGGAATATGACACCTTCTATTTCTTCTCGAAGCCACAGAATACACTGCATGCTTTACATCAGTTCTGTAATCAGCCAGTTCTCAGCAACTTCAGGCAAGAAACCAAGTCCTGACTTCACCTTATAGAGTAATTCTCAAACCCTAACTGATTATTCTTCTCAGACATCAAACTTTTTTAAGATAAGAAAAGGAGGCAGATGGAAAATCTTCACCTTTTTCATACTTCCCTCCACCATTAGGAAAATGGTAAAAAAGGGAAGACCGACTATCAAAGTGATTCCTTTCTCAACTCTTTTTTTCTCTCTTAATTTCTAGCTCTTTTTGTGCAGGTCATAAAGTAAGAAATATTATCAAGCACATTTTATTAGGAAACCACATTTGAGCAAATCATGTAGTGAGAACTTCAGCACTAATAAAATGCAAACTTAAAGCAGAGGAAATGTCTTTTGTTCTCAGTAATGGAGTATTATGCTACTTCGGTACTATCTTGTAGGATTAATACAAATGACTTATGTAATCCACCTAAAATCCTGTGTATGCCAAAGATTCTGCATGATCAATAAGATCTACCATTTTTTGAAATTTATTTTTATTTTGTTTGCTTAGTGTTTTGTAGGTATGGTTTTCCCCCTTCCTCCCTCCTCCCCTTCTCCTGGTCTCCCCTCTGGTCGCTCCAGTTCCTTTCTCATTGTCAGTTGTTGATTGATGATTGGCCCATTGTATTTTTTCTGAAGTACCGTCCTCCTGGGTGAAATCCTGCATTTCTAGGGGATTGCAGCCCAGGCTGATAATTCTCCATGAATAACCTTAGGGCAGGTGGCCCTTCTGAGCAAGTCAACGAACCTCCTGTCAGTCTGGTGTGTGGAGTAGCTCTCCCCAGTTCTTACTGGTACTTTTTTGTGGCTTTGCTCCCCCATTGAGATGGAGAAGCTCCTTGCTCATGTTGAAAGTGTCTCTGTGTGGGAAGTTTCGCCCTAGTACCAGAAATGTTGTTGGTATTTCTTGATGATATGTCTTCACTTTCATCCACAAATGTCTTGTGTCTCAGAGTTCTGACTATATTCTTTTTGAACAGGTGATGGGTGTGTTCAGGGCCTTTATTTCTCTGTATCTTCCAGTATGTCTATATCTGGGTTGTTGTTTTTCTCATTCAAGCTGAGGAATGACTGAGGTGGGATGAACCTGCCCTCCCCCCAGCCTACATCCCAGCAGTTTTTTTGTCCCTACCTCCCCAACCTGTAGGATGAAGGGGTGGAGCCCTGGGCCACATGGAGGTAGCTAGCTTGCCCTAGCTTCCTCCAGAAGCTAAGCTCTTCCTCCAGAGCTAAGCTGCTCCTCCTACACCCTCTGCTCAAGAGTACACCCTTCCTGAGGCCTCCCCTTCAGGATGCAGTACCTGAAAAGGAGCCATTTACCATTTCTATTGTGCACTACTATCCCCTATTTGAGTTCTGGGAAGACACTTTCTGCTCCTCACATTTCATTGTTTCTATCATTGACATCTTTTCTATATGCTTTCTCTCTTCATAAACCCTACCTCCTTTCCTTTCCCCTTTCCCTCTATTACTATAACCACTTTGTTGCCCACACTTCTCTTTATTGTCAGGCTGAGCTGGACTCCTCATATCATCATTAAACTCTGGAGTCTCCATTAAGTGAAATCTAGATTACAGTCTCGTTGAGGGCAGAGAGCATGTCTCAAAGCCCAGTACAAAGTGAATGTGGACTACAGAGTGAACTGAATTGAAGTTCTGAAGGAAATTGACCATAGTCAATTTTCATTGCTCTTGTGAGAGCCCCTGTATCAATGCTTCTATTTCATTTGGAAACTTTATTTGAAGCACAGGCCATTTTTAACAACTTAGATCAGTTCACCTCTGAGTGTACTGACTGCATATCTTTCATATGAATATTTTGTGAATAGTCATTCTCCTGTCACTCTTGTGATAAAGGTTGATATCACTGTTTTGATTGAATAACTAATTTCTTGATTGCTATTTTTTTCAGAGACTCTCTTACCTTCAGAAAACATAGTTTAAAAGATAAAGGATCTAAAATATCTATAAAAAACCAAGAAAAAACATGACTGTCCTCTAAATTCCTGTCGTTGATAGAAGCCAATTTTGATGGCATCAATTTAATAACTCAAGATAGACTTTAAAATCATGCAACCAACATAGGCATGTGAAATGAATGGTAAGAAAGGATGATTGATACTGTTATACTCATCCTGTATACTGAGTTCAAGAGAACAGTGATATTTTTATATCATAAAGATGCTAAAACAATGTATAGGTTTTGACTATTATGAAAGAGGTGGCTGCACAATGATTTGTGCTGCTGCTATGTGTTAGGCACTGTTCTCAGTAAACACTTTATTTTGTTTCTTCATTTAGATTTCATGGATCTATTGTATTTGTCAGGGGTCTCCAGAGAAAAGGAACTGACAATACTTACACATATGTATACCTAATACAGACATGGACAAACATAATGCATACATACACATACATACATAGTACTCATATATATGTATACACACACACGCTCACACATTTGTTATAAAGAATTAACTGCTGTGATTATAAAAACTGGAAAGTCCCAAGGTCTGCAGCCTGAGTGAGCAGGATATAAATCCAGGAGAGTTGACATTTCAGCTCAAGACTGAATGTAGGGGGAAAAAATCAAAGTATCAGTTCCAAGACAGTCAGGTGAAATTCTTTCTTATTTGTTGGAGGGTCAGTTTTTCTGTTCTAGTTAGGCCTTCATTTTGTTGAATGTGGCCTACATATATGACAGGGCAATCTGCTTGATATAGTCTATGAATTCAAATGGGCATTTTATCAAAAACACCTTCACAGAAACACTAAGAAAAATGTTTGACCAAATTTGGGGGCACCCTGTGGACCTTTCAAGTTGTTACATAGAAATAACCACATCTACAATACAAGGTCTGTCTTGCTAGGTGACCCCTAGTTGCACACAACTGTAACTAGCAAACACTTTGCTCCAACTCATATCTAATTGACCATAGCAGCACAGTGTTTTAAACAAAAACAAACTTTGGAAATTTGACAGATGAGATTTTTATGAGAATTGAACTTTTTAAAAACTAATAGAAAGGCATACATCACCATGCTTGACACATTCATTATATGTAAAAATTCATTATATTCATTATATGTTAAACATTATATACCAGTACTAGTAATAAACTAGTTTGTAAATACATAAACCTTTTTCCTTTTAAAATGCTCATAGTAAGAATATCAGACTAGACTTCAAGTGAAGTATATTTGACTAATAATAGTCTTTATTCTTTTTCCTTGGCTTTGTGATAAAGAATTGTTAGTCACTAGATAGTTAACTTCTCCAACATATCCTTTTGCAAAAATAATATTACTTTGGCAGAGATATACCTTTTTCCTGCTGATGTCATTACAAAATGGCAAGGTCAACCAAAATGAGAAATTGACAGTGTCTCTGTCTTTCCAGTTTTTAATCAGGATTGTCAAAAGCAATAATAATCAGATTTGAACTTGTTTGTCCTTGAAGTGCTTAAAAAAAAAAAAGACCTCCTAGCAAATCTAATGTAAGATCAAAAGCTGTTGGGAAAAATAGAAATCATTTAAACATACTTCCTAACTCTGCTCAATGCTATAGAAATAAAACACTTACTTACTTTCAATGGCCCAGGCACTAGGGTATTTGTCTCCTTTTTTGAGAGTGCAGGGGAAGGTTGGTAGAAGGAACACTAATGAATTAGTGAACTAGACTTTCCAATATGTAAATAAAAATAGCTTTAGAGATGCCATTCCTCAGATTCCTAGCCTCATTTCTAGGACAAGACACCAGAAAAAATTAGTACATATAACTAATTTCAAGTATTACTAACACACACACACACACACACACACACACACACACACTTCTGCTGCTATTATTGAGGTCTTTTATTATCTTTCATCCCAAATCCTCATGTTCTTTTACCTCCACCAAAAATAGGTTCTTAGCAAAGGAAATGATAAATTCATAGGTATTGAGAATATGGGTTATTAGAATTATTGAGCTCTTTCTACAAATACCCTTTATAACTTAACAAATTTTGTAATTTAAAAAATTTTTAATTTAGTCATCAGTATAACTGAGGAAGCGTTTGCTACAAGCAGAGGGACAGTGCTAGAGTTGCTGACATTGCAACATGTATTAACAGGCTCTCTCTACTTTCTCAGAACATTAAGGGAATCATTGCTCCTTTCTCATTTTCTAGCACAGGCTCTAATTTTGGCCATGCTATTCACTGTGCTAATGACTCTTACCTCATTCTTACGAGTGCATTCTTAGTTCTGTATCTGTAAGTGTATCATTGCTGTTACTGGCATTTACAACATCCTCCATCCTCATGAAATCTATGCTTCTTACTGTAAATAAGCCAAGCTTCATAAAAATTCTCCTCCATTCAAGGTATATGATTTAATTTAGGGAATGGACTGTCTTCAAAAAGCCAGCTATGGAAGAATACACTATAATATAAAACCAATAGCCATTTGTGCAAGGGCTGGTGATAGATTCATAAGTAAAGCAACCTCCTGATCCCCAGTGAGCTGACCTTTTTCTAAGGGACACAGATAAACAGAAAAGTACAGTGAAGAGAATGCAATGGCAGCAATAGATGCAGGGCATTGTGGGAGCAGAAAGAAAGTTCCTACTTGCAATGCTGCATTGCTTCTGCTTGATTCTCCCATAGAAGCTGCATCATCTCAAGAGTTATACCACAAAATTTAGTATTTTAACTTTGCCAAGTAAATTCCAATTACAAAATAAACTATTTTAGTCAAATAGAACCAATAAAAACACACAACAGAAGGAATGGTCCCTGGACAGAGTAGTCATTAAACCATGATCACCGTTAGATGCAGCTCACCCCCCCCCCTCAGTGTTTCACACTTAACAATAAGGGGGCTGCTAGGTCACTTTACTTATCACATGCTTTCTAGCTTCCCTCTCTCTAGGATGAAAACATGCTCACTAAACATGGTCATGTGTTTACCAGTCATAAGACCATGTAATAAGGTGGGCTTGTCCTGTGTTTGCATGTAGTAATATCCATGGAAAAGGTGTTTTCATTCCTGATAGACTTGGAGATTATAGAAAGCAGTGATTGAAAACTCACTTAGGTTTGAGTCCAGTCTGTGTCACTTACTGATGATGATTTGTCCACAGGAAAGAGGTATAAACTCTTCATCTCTCAGTTTACCCATCTGTATAATTGGAATAGCAATAATCACACCACTCATAGGGTTTATAGGAGAACTGAATGATATAATGAACTTATTCAAATTGTACTTAAAACCTAATGTATACATTCCCTAGGGTTGCTGTGATAAACTTACCTCAAACAACAGAAATCTATTTTCTCACAGCTCTGGATACCAGAAGTCAAAACTGAGAATCAACAGGGCCATGCTTCCTGAGTAGGCTCTAGGAGAAAATCATTCCTTCCATGTTGCGTCTGCTGGTTGCCAGCATTCCTTGATTTATAGACATAACACTCTAATCTCTATCTCTGCACATTATTCTCTTTGTTTGTCTCTCTGTGTCTTGATACAGTCTTCTTATAAAGACACTAGTCATTGAACTTAAGGCTCACTTTAATCCACTACAAACTCATCCTAATTTACAAAGTACATTTTCAAAGATGCTGTTTTGAAATAATGTCACACTTTCAGGTTCCAGGTAGATGAAAAATTTGTAGTAGCACTGTTCACCCAGCATACCAAGTAAACAAACAAGAATTGCTAGGTTAAAACAAACTCATTTTACTTCACACACATAAAACACACCGTAAAACACCACAGGATTCTGGAAAGAGAAGGACTTATGAACTTATTCCTGTCTATTTCCAACAATTCCTATCTATTTCCAACAAATAGTTCATCATTTTCTGAACCAAGTGGGAGTTCGGGCTTCCCAAAAGGCTCTAACATTTGCTTTGAGGCTGTTAGAGAGAAATGATACTGGAATATGGGTAAATCCTTGGAGAGGGGATGAGCTCACCATACATTCTGAACTGCAAGATTTAGGAGTAATTGAATGAGTATAGTGAATCTTCCCTTTTCCAGAGAATGAGCAAATGGGAGGAAACTTATTGAAGAAATGATGGGTGGGATTTAACAACTTGCCTGCTGCTCTAGAGTCCTCCCAAAAGAACAGAGAACACGGTACCTTTTTCTGTTTTAAACTTTCTGCTCTTTAAGGTGCCACAGCAGTTGATCTGCACACTGACAAGCAGGCAAACGAGAATTACCAGGTACGCCAGAGCCAGAAGTGGAGAAGGTGACTGAGTGTGAGCCTTGGGATGAGCTCCTGCCAAAATATAATTGTTGGAGTAGAGTAAGAATAGCATGAAAAAGCAATAAAAAGACTACTTAGTCATAACCAGGTGAACACAAAATAGACTATTTGGATCTAAAAATGTAATTTGTAAATGAAAACATTCAGTAGAGGAAGAAAGAAGAACATTATTTCAGTGAAGACTTGTGTACTAGTCTGAAAGATCCGTTTTCACTCCTCCGTATGTGTGCAGATTCTATTCACTCTCCACCAAACCACTCTTGTCAATACTCTCTCTATGTCCTTCCCCCACCACTGATCCCTCCCTGCCTCTGGTATTTTTACTTTGAATGTAAATTTTGTCAAGTCAGATTCCTGTTTAAAAATCTTTCAGTGGCTCTCCATGATATTTAATAAATTTTATTAAAGGATTGTAGAACACCTACTTTAGCATAAGAAGAAACTTTCTACCACATTATTTGTATTCAATGTATTTTTTTAAAAAAAGTATATCAGACCCCATTCTGTACTAAGTGCTTTACTTTCATTAAATGAATTCATTCCCACATTATCTCCTATAAACATAGCCATCATTGCTTCTCTTCTATAGGAGAGAAAACTGAGGTTTGGAGGGGTGAGCAACTTCCACAGATTTGCAGAAGAGCGGGACTTTGAAGCTGGTGTCTCACAGTGGATGTGTTTTATCTCCAGGGTTGAACCAGAATGCCCTTTGGGAAAGAGACTGCCTTACTTCATTTCCCATGTTGCCCTCATCATATTTGGAACATAGCTAAGTACTAAATAAGTATTTGTTGAAATGAATTGACTGAATGCTCTTTTTTGTGTGTTTTAAGGCAGGGAAAATTTAAACATGTTCCAAGGTATCAAATAAAGACCAATGTAATTACTGAAGAGGCTTTGGAGTAGAATCAAAACTAATCGTTCCATAAATTTATTGTCTGCCTCGTAAATAGAGTCAAAAAAGCACAGAGCCCAGAGAGAAGGGCAAGCATTACAGAGAGATGAATGATTTCCTTTCTGAAAGCACAGAGGTGCATGTACAAGGAGAGATGGAGAGCATGGATATGCAGAGATAAACATAACAAAAGACAGGTGAGCTGAGTCCACCTTATCATGACTCTGAGGAAGCAATGGGGGAAATATTTTTTAGACTGTCAGACTTTATCTTGCAGTTTAGTAAACACAGCAACTGGAAAATCCACCTGCTGATAGGGCTTTCATTTGATGTTGATGTCTGAGGGCAGGAATTGTTTTGAATAGGTCCCTGTTTTATTTGAACAAATTGGTTGTTTAATTCTGGAGTTCACTGGTAGGTCAGATGCTGACAAATCAGCAGCTCCCCAAACTTTAAAAATGATTGCTGATCTAGAAATTGAAATAGAAGTAGATTCAGAAGTGGCCTGAAAGTAACCAGTAAGAAATATACTACGTCCGTTTTCAGCTAAGCATGACTGTCCATTAGCTCCCTTGGTCATTTAGTGAAGCTGAGCTATTGCCCATGAAGGTTGCTGTGCAGAGTCTATGGAAAAGTGAGCCAAAAGCTCTGGATGGTTGAATGAGTTCAGCAGTAGAATGTCCATCGTCTGCGTGTTCCAGGATTGTCTGCAATGTCCACTTTTCTACTTGAGCACACAGAAAATAGTTTGCTATAAATTATTGTTTTAGTGTCAGCAAATAAAGTTATCATAGGCCATATTTCTTTTATATTGAATAGATGTACTTTTTAAAAAATGTTTGCATAGTATTTTCTATATTTCTTAGTTTTTGTGTGTGTGAATGCTGCAAGCTTAGAATTTCAGCAGCCTCCCTCTATTTAGCCCTTTTTCTTTTTTTTTTTGAACATTTCCAATTTCCTGCTGCATTTCATGAGAGTCCTAATATCCTAATCTAGTCACAGTACAATGATTTTCATTTAAAGGATAAAATTGCACCCACAGCACCAAATTAAACTTGCTTTTAAATTGAACTCAGTGGTTTAAAAAGTTAACCCTCTGAACAATAAAAATGAATATTTTCTCTATATGTTATAATTAACATGTGTTTAACAAATCATAGTTTACAGTGATTCTTTATACATGTTTTAGTTGGCCATCACTATAGTTCACCAAGAAGTTTTTGTCCTTCTTATTTTAGAGATAAGATTTGAGTCTCAGGAAGCTAGCCATGTGATCACATTGCAGCAACTGGTGGAATTGGAACTGACACCCATTTCTTCAGATCTATATCCTCTGTCTTGTCTCTTTAGGCACCTTGACTCATTCAGCAAACATTGATGATCACAGTGTTGGCAATGTTGGTTCTTGAAATACAAGGGAGGATAGTACACAGTCCCTGTACTGCTGAAACGTGCAGCCTACTGAGAGAAGATAGTCAAGCAAACAGCAAGAAGTATGACCTATGTTTTGTTAGGGAAAAAACAAAACAGGAAACCCCATTGAGACAAGGAAAATGATGACTGGTCAGGGAATGCTTTCTGGAAGAGGTGATATCTAAGATAAAATAGAATAAAAAGATAGGAATTTGTGATGTGGGTGGGGTACAGTGTTCTGGGCTGGGAGAGGTCATTGTTCAAAGACCATGAAGTAAGACAAGTCATGGTTTGGAAGGTTAGTTAAAGGAAATCTGAGAAAACTAGACCCTGAAACCATGTTGAGAGTCTGAAGATTTTCAAGTTGAAAGCAATATGCTGATTTTACCACTTTATAAAAATATTACTCGGAAGCATATGAAGTGAGAATGACAGATGGAAGGACAATGAAAGAATTACAGTAGTAAGAGTTGTGGGATGGCAGTGGCCTGCACTGCTGCATTATGGCCACCTCTTTTCACCTGGATACCTGCAATTCCATATGGACCATGAAAGGCAGGTCTGTTGAATGCTGTTTAAGGTCTGCAGTATGAAAAAAAGTGTGTTAGGCCCTAAAAACAATGCCAGCAACAAGGCTCCTAGTAATGCAGGTTCCACTCATCTGACTGAATGGTTAACTTGTCCAGTCTTTGAACTAGTTTATAGATTACCTTCTCCACACCCCCCTCCTTGATGGTTTCCTGCTTAGAGAAAAGCTCACAATGATTACGTGGTGGACATCATAAACTCTCTGTTTTTATTTGATTGAATTGTAGTTATCTAAGGATTAGACATATATTGATTCATGTCATGTTCCATGTCTCGGATTCTCATCTAATCAAAACATTGCCAAACATCATCTCCTACATGTGAGATTACTCTGAATGTGAAGCTTTCAGGCAAGCCATGCTTAGGAAATGGAATTTAAGTAGGAGAAATTATAAAAGGGATAGAGCAAACAATCGCTACTGTGAAAATAATCACACTCTCTTAGTACTTGGTGATAGGGTAGCTATGTGGCAAATAGAAGGGAATTGCAAATCGAGACAGTTTACTCAATTAGCTGGAGAATCTATGGGCAAGAATAGTAAGACCTAGTCTCAAAAAAAAAAAAAAAATCCAACCTCCTTAGCAGGGCATATGGCCTGTCAGGATCATTGCCCACCAGTCTGTTAAGTCTCATCTCTCTCCCACATGCATTTTCTGCCTCTTCTTTTTTCCCTATGAGTCAATTTTCTGTTCACTTTATAAGTCTTTGCTTAAGTATCATTTCTACTCTGTGTGACATCACACAGAGCAGAAATGATGGTGGTATGATGGTGGTAAGTAATGAGAATATGTCACACCCACCAAACCTCCCTGAGCATTAGTATTGTGCCTCTTCTATGGATTCATCTGTGTACGCACAATCAACTAACATCATTCATGATTCCATCTCTGTAGCTTTGTCTGGTCAGTACCGATGTACCTGGCATCCCCAAATTAATACTTGTGGTATTTTGAGGACCATTGGGTACAACACAGAAGTAAAAATTGTGAGCCACCCATGGGGTGCCATCCGAGCTGAAGTCAGACATGTTGACACTTTCTTCTTGCTGCACCTGTCATGTCGTGATCAGTGTCATTTCATGATCTGTTTAGTGCCAGGTTTTTTGCATTTGGGGGGTCTGTTAGTTGGAGATTTTTTTTTAAATGGCCACCCAAACATAGTGCTAAAGTGTTTTCTGGTGCTCTAAGAGCAAGAAGGTTTTCATGTACCTTATGGAGAAAATATGTGCTAGATAACTTTGTTCAGCCATGAGCTACAGCACGTTGACCATACTATGTCAATGAATTAACAATATAGATTAAGCATGTTTGTCTTTAAACAAAAACACATAAAACAAGGGTTTTATATTTATTGGAACATAAGAATATTTCAAGGATATTGTGACTGGAGGTTTGCAGCAAATTCACCCTGTATTCTTAAAAGCAATGGTCCATGTCACTCATTTAGCATTTGCAGTGATTTATAGACTATGATGGTGGTAAGTAATGAGAATATGTTTATATGCATGTGGAATTCCTTGAGAAATAAAACCATCATCTTTGATATCTAACACCTAGTGTAATGATAAAAATTAAGAACATTGTTGGTTCTTATATCCTTTACCCCAATTAAGAACAGTTAAGAACATTGTTGGTTCTTATATCCTTTATCCCAAAGAACATTTCAAATGATGATTGCATTGGTAATTATAGGTTCTTACTTATTCTAAGCCACCAATGCCTCCTCATAGACCAGTTGACTATAAACCACATTTTAGTGTTATCTTATGTATTAACTTCTAAGGAACTTTAATGGTCTTAAATATTTATTGACTTAAAGAAATTGTGAAATTACTGGGTTGGGAGTTACATAACACTAGGAAAGAGTCAAAATATATGAAAGTATACCCAGAAAGAACTGTTTCCTTAAATCATAATTTGTTAAAGTAGTGAATTTTAAAGGTAAGGCCTAGAGATTTGAATTTTTATCAAAAACATGAGTGACTCTGATGTAAAGCTTTCACAAACCATTATAAGACATACTGCTATCTTTTACCTGGTCATCCTCTCTGGGAATCTGCAAACGGATTTTATGTGTTGACAGAAAAAAATGTTGATTGATGGACATCCAGAAGCCCGGGTTGATGAAAGCCTTATCATCTTACAGCATTGCTATTTTAACATAACATGAGATTTCTGGGTTTGTTGTGATGGAGAAAATAGACATGATCATACACTGGACCATAAATTCATCTGCCTAGGAATGACACATCTTTTCTGTTCCCATTCCATTTGCCAGAGCAAACCACTGGTTATGTTTAACTTTAAGAGACAAGAAAGCACACTCCACTGGTATTTATAGAAGGAAAGGAGAAGAGAAATACTGGGGAGTATTTGTAATGCCTGCCATTATCCAATATTAGGTTCATTTATTTTCTCCACATGAAGAACACACTCCCCCTTTCCCAACCCTGTGTCTTATTCTATTCATGTGCTTTAACAAGATAACAGAGATTGGATATCATAACAGAAATTTATTTGTCCAGTTTTTTAGGCTGAAAGGTTCAAAATCAAGGAGCCGGCATATTTATTCTAAGGTCAAGACCACTTTCTGTCTCATAGATGGTATTTTTTGAAATATATTTGCATGATGAGAGGACTAAGCAGTCTTTCTTGGGCCTCTCTTATGAGGGCAATAACCTCATGGCCTAATTAGCTCCTAAAGACTCCTCCTTATAATACTGTCACCTTGGGGATTAGGATTTCAGTGTAGGGATTTTTTGGAGATACAAATATTCTGAGTATAGCTTCCTGCAAAAGAGAAAACTCAAGCCATCCATAAAATACTGTGAACTAAGAAGACAAATTATCAGGCTCTCACTTCTACCCTCCTAGTAGAACCAGGGGCAGGATAACTTCAATAAATGCTCATATTCTCAAAGTGGAAGAATGGGAGACATGCAACATAACTGGTCTGAAGCAATTCTGAAAACTCACTGGCATGTGATGATCCCCTATCTTGGAAGTGAAGAATATCCCTGGATTGAACTCCATTCTGATCTATAGGAAAATCTCTCAAGTTCATTGTTCTTCATAGCCCATGGTTTGGTCTCTAAGCTTTCCTTCTCTTGTATCAGCTTTGACCTTATATATGAAGTGGTTGCTACCATGTTGCTACCACACTGGTATTGGGTTTTTCTGTGACAGGAGAAGTGCAGAATTGTACTACATACCATAATGCTTATGTTGTGGAATATATTATGTCTATTGGCCAAAGTAGATTAAGACAGACTTAAAGGAATGTGTTCATGTAATCCACCCATGTGGTCAGAAGGAGAAGTTGCTCTCAGGACTACTAGTGATGCACCAGTTATTCCAAGAATAGAATATTCCAATAGAATATTCTATTCTTGAGCTATTCCAATATTGGAATATTCTTGGATATTTCTGGAATACTCTAATATTGAAATAGCATTGGTGAGGTTGGGTATAGTTCACCACACTTTATTTCTGCTTATGCACCTGCTCAAAGTGTTCCAGCAGATAGAGTAGGATTCAAGGGACTTTGATTAAATTACTAACCTATTTAACAAACATGTTTTCTTATCTAAAAAATAGAGATCATAAAAGTGCCTGCTTCACTAGGTGACTCCAAGGATAAAAGCATGTTAGACATTAGCAAAGTTCCAGGCATATATAACATGCTTTCAAATTTTAGCTGCTTTGTTTGCTATCTTCTTGACTACAAGGTTCTATAATTGAATGTTCTAGAAGATGTATTCTTTTCACAGAATTAGTGTTTGTTGCTATGGGGACTACAGTTGCTCTGCTGTATAATTCTAGAGTATGGTGGAATGATAGACAAAGGTTTTAGAAATTCTTTGGTGGGGTCTCTTTCTGAAATCCCCCTTTTGTGAAGTCCATATTATTTGCTCCATCATTTAACATCTTTTAGCATTGTAACGAGGGGAATTCTGTGTATTCACTTCATGCCCAGGATCATGAGAGTCTCAGACTCACTCTAGGTGCCTGCATTCCACTGCTTGATTCATTTTACATGGTAAGGCAGTATATAAAGATTTTTGAGAAATGGGCAACCTTCAACAAATTCAGTACAAATGGAAAAAATTCAGTATATTAATGCTGTGAGGAAAAGCATTCTGTTAAGGGCTTGTCTTTTGAATCTGAAATCAGGTCTAAAAAAGAGGGGGGCGGTGCTAAAGTTCTACAAGTTATAATCCATGGGTCCGTATCATCTGCACGTTGCAGCTGCCACTCAAAATGCAGTTTAACAACAGAGTTTATTAACAAGGGAGTTCAACAGGGAAAATGAAAAGTCCCTTATAGCCACAGTGGCAGTTATCTTACCCCGGTCACCACTCTCAGTCCCAAAGGTCCCAAAGACACAGTCCAGGATGGTGCCCCTCCAAATCTCAGAGGTAGGCACTTTTGCATAATCCAGTCCTTTCTCCGGCATCTTCTCTTTTTTTCTTTCTCTCAAGTGTTCCACACTGCTCCACTTCTCCAAGGCTCTTCAAACTTCTACAATTGCTGATGCACAAATCAGCTTT
>PVHY01007725.1:0-65653 GCA_004024945.1 Uropsilus gracilis | reverse complement strand
TTTTTTTATCTCCTTTGCATATATCCTTGAAGTCTAACTTTTTTGTTTGGTCACAGTCCCTTTCTCTGGCTGCTTAGCTGATATATGCAGTGCCTGAACCTGAGTGGGACGACTGAGCCTCACATGTCCCTGTTAAACTGTATCCCTGATGGACCAACGTGGGCAGTTGTTGGGGTTGGCAAGTTGGAGACAGTTCCTGGTAGAAGCTGTGGAACTTCCACACTGCCTGTGGTATTGTGAGGAAGTAATTCTGTGTGTTTTTCTGTGACAGAGCAGGGGACGAGCTGTTTTTCCCTCCTCAACAGCCATTTTTCATTCTCTGAGCGAATCAAATATAAGTCTCCAGAGCAGCAGATTTTCATGAGTTAGTATAACGCAAGGACTTGATTCATAAACATCCAAGCATAAAAATTAAATATATGTTTACTAAAAAGTTTAAAATGCTAGGTACCATTATATTAACAACTCACTCTTTAAAGATCACTGCTACACAGGGATGCTGTTAGTATATATTCTTAGAACAAAGTTACGATTGTTTACTGGGTAGTTTTTGTACAGAAAACAGTAGGTGTAGTCTTTTTTATAAAGTCATAATATATTACCTTGAGATATTTTGCAGAATGTCCTACTTTATATATATCTATATATATGAAATGATTTTACTATGTCTCTACAAGTGGAAGTCATTTCAATATGCATTAAATCTACTTTATAAAAGATTTCTGAATTTGTAAGTCCATTATTAACTTGCAGTAAATTACTTTGACTTCCAAAGACTTCTTTGAAATGACAACTGATTCAGACTCTTGATGGTTAACCCTTTACTGTTCATTCAATAAATATTTAAAAATTCCTGCCATGTGGACAAGGCAGTGGGTCTAGTCTAGTGGGAAAAAATATATAATAAATAAAATAATTATAGCTTATGATAGGTATTAAGAAGGAGATGGTGGCAATATTTACATGAGTTAAGCCTTAGAATATTGCTGGCATGTAGTAGCTGGTCCTCAAAAATATTAACTATTACTGTTATTTATTTTTCATTCATTCATCCATTCATTCATTTAACAGTCATGTATTGAATGTCTACTTGACTTTGAGTGTAGTGGAATGTAAAAAGACTAAATAATGGCTGGATTTGAGTAGATAGGAAGAGGAGAGAAACAGTCTAAGGAACAGAGAGTGTGATCATAGCTGGAAGTAGTAGAAAGCAAAATATATTGGGGGACAGTGAGAAACTGAGCTCGATGGGGCTATTTGTCTATGTTGGGAAATTAACATGATGTATCTCTTAGAATAGATGTTATGGAAACTACTGTTTTTAGAGCTGAAGCAGACGATGTAGGTTATGTCATTTAGCTTTTTGTCTATCCTGACTTTTGAAAGGATGGCCTAATAGACCTTATGCAGTAGATGTACCCCAATTTATCTAACATTTTTATTCCTTTTATTTTGTTTCTAATTCTTTTCTGTTATAAATATTGATGAACCAGGATCTTCAACATAATTTTTTTCTCCTATATTTTGTGGATATAATTTAAAGTATAGGATGTAAATCAAAGGTATGTCAACTGAAAATAAAGTCTCAATGCTAAATTGTTTATTAGATAATCAAAGTGAAGATTTGAACCTGGGGAGAAATCTGGTAGATTTTACTCTGTGAGAACTGTTCCAAAAAACAGGAGTATGAATAGAGTATGAATATAATTTATATAGATAGGAGTAGCGAATCATTGACATTAAGAGTTTAGCTGTTTTTGATAGGAGCAAATCTAGTTCTCAGTTTTTCTGACTTACAGATATGCCAGTGCTAGAAGAAAGCTACAATCACTTTGCTACTTTTTTCTAATTTTTAAAAATAATTCAGGCTGGGAGCGGTGGCGCATGCCTTTAATCCCAGCCTAGGAAGGGCTTAGCATTTTAACAGTATTTCTTTAACTTACCTTTCCCTTTTATTTGTGTTTACTCTTGTCACTTCCTTTTTTGGGTGAAATATTTTTAGTCTTTGACTATCTACGAGATATTTTAATTTTTAAAATATATTTGAATAAACTAATTGCTTTTATAGACATTAATATTTTTCTTATCATGCTTGACAACTTTATTGCTCTAATTCTTTTTTATAGATCTTTTAAATATTTATATTTTAGAATCTTTTCCTCATTAGTTATCTTTAGCACTGATAAATATTCTGTTACACTTTTTGTTAGTTTTTATATTTCAAGTAGCAACATCATAATTTATTTGGGTTTTATCATCTCATCTTGAACACTTTTAATTATCAGAAAATTTATTATGCTGCTTAAGTATGATTTTTTTAAGCTCTGTTTGAATTCTCAGTAAAAAAATCTCAGGATAAAAAACCCCTTATCTCTGCTTGTAAAGAAAGAGGGTAGAACATGAAGCTCAAATTCTATTAAGGTTTTTTACGTATCAGTTGACCAGGAGAAGTTAAGCAGTAGGGATAGTTCAAAGCATCTGTATTTATTTACTTGCTTGTTTGTTTATTTATAGACTAGGTCTCACTATGTTGCCTGGGGTAGTCCTGATCCCATGGACTCAAGCGATCCCCTCAGCCTCCCAGGTAGCTGGGATTACAGGTGCATGCCACCAGGTCCAGCTATTTTTTGAGACTAGGTCTTGCTATGTTGCCTGGGGTAGTCTCGAACCTGCGGACTCAAGTGATTCCTAGCCTCAGCCTCCCAAGGGCTGGGATTAAAGATGTGCATCACCATACCGGACCCCAATGCATCTTTAGACCTGCTTTTTTTCTGTCATTTGGGCTTTGCCCCAAGAAGAAGAAAGAAGCTAAAAAAATCACAGGGGATTTGATGGGTATTTTCTGACTGGCTATGGATTCTAGAAAAGCCAACTAGAGCTACCTCTTCTCTACTGGTATCTAAAATACAGACAACAGGACACTTGTCAGCATGAAGAATAAAGTGCAGAGGTAAACCATCTATAGACAGTGGAGTTAGCTGGGTTCACACAGCAGAGTTGTCAGGAATTCCCTTGGATTCTTGTTGTCACTTGCTTATTAATAGATGACCTGCAAAAGTATTGCTTCAAATTTGGGCTGCAGGCCTCCCTGTAGTAGATTTCCTGCTGTGCTTATTAGAAGTCCCTCACCCAGATGCACTGAGTCTCTGGAGATTTGGTGTGTGAGTCTTAAAAGCACTCTGGGAGATTCGCAGGCAAGCAAAGTTTGAGTATCAGTCCCTTTAGGTTGTCATTAAAGTACCTCAAAGCATATGGAGATTGATGTGGCCCTAATAAAAAGATGGTAATAACAACCCTTGTGGTAATGACAAAACAAAACCCAGCATAGAAACACTTTGGAGGAGAAATGAAAGAACTGAGAGAACCACTGAGAAAAGCCATTGAATGAAAAAGCAGAAGCACATGGAAAGAAAAATTGTATAAAGCTCAAACGCCAAGAAATGAAAGAATGGCAATAAATAAGTCTCATATATCATGAATCACTGTAAACATCAATGTTTCAACTCCCTAACAAACAATAGGTTGGCTAAAAAGACACGGCCCAGAAATAGTCATGCAAGAGACCCACCTTAGCTTCAGATACAAACAGACTCAAAGAGGAGCAAAGCATTTCAAGGAAAGCACCGAGTAAAACCAGAAACCACTTTTCTCATATTTGATAAAGAAGATGTTCAGTCAAAAAAATACTTAGGGATAAAGATGGGCACTACGTAATTATAAAAAGGGTAATTCATCAAGAAGATCTAATTGTTATTAATATTTATGCACCCAACACAAGTGCACATTAGTAGCCATTAAAGGTACTAAAGAATTTGACAATAGTACAATTATAACAGATCTCAATATATCACTATCATTAAGAGATAGCTCATTCAACAGAAAGTAAGCAAAGACATATGGCCTCAGACATAGCTATGAGTCAGATGGAATTCACACATCTGAAAGCCTCCCACCCCCAAAGAAATGAATGTATATTCTTCTCAAGTGTACATGGAACCTTATCAAGGATAGACCACATACTGGCACACTAAACTTGTCTCAAAAAGCACCAAATCGAAATTCTCTCAGTGTCTTTCCTGATCACAGTGCTGCCAAACTAGAAATCAACCTCAACAAGAAACCTGCACAAAAAACAAAACATATGGAAACTAAGACAAGGATGTCCACTGTCACTACTGTTATTTAATGTAGTATTGGAAGTCCTGATCAGAGCAACTGGATGGGAACAAAACATAAAGGGAATACAAATTGGGAAAGAAGTGAGACCATCACAATACACAGATGACATCATAAAATACAGAGAAAACTCAAAAACTTCACAAAAAAAACTGGTAAGAATCATGCCTGAATGTAATAAAGTTTCAGGATATAAAATTGATGGACAAAAATCTGCTGCATTTCTATACACAATGAAATTAAGAGCAATGAAGAAGCAATTCCATTTAACATTGCACCAAAAAATGAAATACCTGGGAATAAACATATCAAAGGAAGCAAAGGAACTATACAGCAAAAACTGTAAGACTCTATCAAGATAATAGAAGAAGGAACAAAAACTAGAAAGACATCCTATGTTTATGGATTGGGAGAATAAATATTGTTAAAATGACCATATCACCTAGAGTAATACCAGGTTCAGTGCAATATCTATCAAAATTCCAAGGACTTTTTTCAGGGAGATAGAATGAAGAATTATGCTGACAGAAAAGAAGAAAATGGAGGAATCTTGCTCTCTGCCTTCAAATTATGCTCTACAAACAGTGATAAAAGCCCTATGGTATTGGAACAAAACAGGCATACAGAGCAATGGAATAGAATGGTGAGTCCTGAAAAAAACCCACACTAAGAGGGACAGTTCATCTTTGACAAAGGAACTGTGATCATCCAGTGGAGAAAGGAAAGTCTCCTCACAAGTGGTGTTGGAAAACTTGGACAGATACATTCAGCCAAAGGAAAGAGATCATGCCTTAACTCCACAAACAAAAATCAAATCAAAATGGAATTAAGACATTTATATAAGGTCTGGAACAATAAAAAGCAACCAAAAATCATAGGTGATAATACTTGTGGCATTAACCATGCAGATGTATCTAGGGGCTGCATCTCAAATAGCAAGGGAATTAAAAGCAAAATTAAGCACAGTGACTATTTCTAACTGATAAGCTTTTGTATCTCAAATGAAATTGCCACAAAACCAAAAAGGCTACGTGTAGATTAGGATACAATATTTGCACCTCACTTGTCTGAAGGGGTTCATTCCAAAAGATGTCTGTCTATCTATCTATCTATCTATCTATCTATCTATCTATCTATCTATCTATCTATCTATCTATCTATCTATCTATCTATCTATCTATCTATCTATCTATCTATCTATCTATCTATCTATCTATCTATCTATCTATCTATCTATCTATCTATCTGCATATTTGGAGTGAATATGGGAGGAGGGGAGTTTAGAGCTCTTTTTTTTGGGGGGGGGGCTATTTTTGCCTGTGGAAATGCAGGCTCACATTGCCTGGGGTACCATGGACCCAAGCAATCCCCAGCCTCAGTTTCCCAGGAAGCTGGGATTACAGGCGTGTGCCACCATACCCAGCTATATTTTTGGAACTAGGTCTTGCTACGTTACCCCCCATGGGACTTGAACCGCAATCCCTGGTCCCTGCCATGGCTTCCTAGGCTGCTGCTTACAGGCATGTGTCACCATGCCTGGCCTAGAGCTCTTAATGTTACCATCTTGGTCATTTTTGTAATTGTCACCTTTTAGTGACCAAATGTTGAGAAGACGGCATTTTGTTTGTATTTGCTCCTTTTATACTTACCTTCAAAAAATGATTAGCTCTTATTGATTCTAAAAAAAGTAAACTGTTTAATGTCCTTACTCCTTACACACAAAAGAAGAGCTCCTGAAATTTAACCATGAGATAACATGCAACCCAGTCAAAGAATGGGCAACATAGTTTAACATTTTAACAGATAACTTCTTTAGAGACTTTCAGAGGACCTGTTGGTGCATGAAAATAGTGCTCAATATTACTTGCAACAAGTTTATAAGGGAAATGCAGATCAGAACCATAGTGAGTTATCCTCTCACCTAGGTGAGAATGGCCTATAGCAAAAATACTGGAAACAAGTATTGATGAGGATGTGGTTGAAACACACTCATTCACTATTGGTGGGAATATAAGTTGGGAAGTTGGGATAGCCTTTGTGGAAAATGGCGTGGGCATTGCTCAAAAAAAAAAAATAAAATGGAAATAACATATCCTCTAGCAATATGACTGCAAGGCATTTACCCAAAAAATATGGAAATACTAATATGAAAAGATGAATGCACCCCTGTATTCATAGCAGCATTATCTACAGTAGTCAAGACATGAAACCAACCTAAATGTCTGTTGACATACAACTGAATAAAAAATTGTGGAGTATCTACTTACTGGAATATTATTTATCTATTAAAAAGGATAAAATTGTGACTAGGCACAAAATGGATGGGTCTTGAGGTGCTATGTGAACGACTGTTATCAGATAGTGTCATTCATTTTCAGAATACAGATAATAAAAACAAACTGGCAAGACAGGAACTGTTCTGATGAAGACAATACTGGTTTCTAGAGGAGCTGGGTTAAGGAAGAGGGGAGAGAAGTGGGAAGGTGATAGGGCTGTGGCACTGAAGAGCTGGTGAAGTCTGCGTAAGGCATGTACACACATGGGCATGTAGAACTGAACTCCCAAATTAATGCAGTTATGCAAACTAAAGTCAAAACAATAAAACTTTAATAAAAGAATAATAAACAGCTTTTTACTGCTGCCTTAGAAAAACAAACACATAAAGAAATAGCACAGCAACTGAGTTAATGAAGCTAGACATAAGCTGTAATGGAGTCTGGTACGGCACTTCAAAAAATGGAAACTGTAGAAGCAGCAGCCATCTCATTGATAAGCCAACCACTCACTTTCTCTCTCTGTTAAATTGATTATATCTATATGTATATATATATTTCTTACATTGTTGTATACCCCAAAGTTGTCCCATGCTACCCGTGAACTGTCATGCTAGTCACTTGTGTTCATTCCTCCCCTGATTTTTCCCTCCCTCCTTTCTTCCCTCCTTCCGTTGCTGTATGTTTCATTTCTGTTATGTTTGTTAATTTTAACTTTTTCTTGTCCTTTTGTTTTCTCTATACTCCACAAATAAGTGAGATTATCCTGTATTTCTCTTTTTCTTTCTGGATTATTTCTGCTAGCATGATCCTTCTAGTTCCACCCACATTGTTGCAAATGACACGAGTCTGTCTTTTTTGATTGCTGAATAGTATTCCATTGTATGCATAAACCACAACTTTTTGATCCATTCATCTGTTTTGGGGCATTTGGGTTGTTTCCATATCCTGGCTATTGTAAACAGTGCTACAATAAACATCTGCATGCAGGTTTCCTTTTGAATTAATGCTTTTGTGTTCTTTGGATAGATTCCCAGAAGAGTGATCACTGGATCAAATGGTAGCTCAGCTCCATTTTTCATAGTCTGAGGGTCCTCCACACAGCTTTCCAGAGTGCCAGCCACTCTCTCTTACAGCATTAATTAAACATGTTCTTACTTATCTTTGCCTTTTCATATCAAATATTGTAAACTTTGAAACCATGGACTGTATATGTATGTTTTTATTCCAGATGCCATGGCCACGTACTGTCACAGAAAAGCTCTTGGACGAGATGTTTGACAGCACTGCTTCCCGGTTTCTGGCTGTCCTAGAAGCTCTTTCTGATTCAAATAGGCGGACTCTACAAGTTGGACCTGTTACCACAGATGAAGTAGAAGTTCGTGATGTTATCTCAGAACTGTTCCTGGCGGGAAAAGACCTCTTCCTAAGTAAATATGTTGTTGAGATAATATTTTACCACAGGAAATGAAAACAAAAAATTTGAGGCGTAGTCTACACATGAAAAACCGGTCCCCTGTGTGTATTGACCTTAAAGTCAGCGATCTTGATAAACTCAACTGAGAGTTCATCTCACTTATTGGCAGCATCTTTTTATTTTAGATAAAAAAAATTGTATACTGTCATCTGTGAGAAATGACAATTCTGCTTCTTTTATTTCATTCTTAATTTTTGTATTCTGTTTCTTGACCTGTTACTCAGGGTAAGCTCTCCAGCAAAATATGGAAGTAGTAAAAGTAGACATCCGTGTTCATTGCTTATCTCAAATGGAAAGCGTTAAATACGATACCATTAATTTTGATGTTTGTTTAAGAGATTTTTAAGATACCTTTTTTCAAATGAAGGAAATTTCCTTTACTTTTGGTTCACCAAGATTTTGTGGTTTGTTTGTATGTATTTTTTCTTTTCTATTTTTATTTCTAGTAGAAGTAACATTGGATTTATTACATTAAATAGGTCTCGATGAGTAACATTATAAGTTAACCATTGTATATAAAACAATATTTGTCACCAAAAATCTAGTTTCTATCCTTCAGCATAATTCACCTCTTCTACCCGAGTTCCCCTGTTCCCTGGTAACCACTGTTTTGTTCTTATAGTCTAAGATTTTGTTTGTTCAATTGTCCTTTTTCCTCCTCTTCCACATATGACCTTTTTAACTTAGAATAATGCCCACAAGGCATTATTATGGTAGAATTTCATTTTTTAAAGTAACTGAGTAGTACTCTACTGTATGTATATTACCATGGCAGAGCGAAAAAGCGGCCTATTGAGTGGAAAAAGATATAGCAAATCATACATCTGACATCCAGAAGATATGAAGAATTTATTGAATATGTATATTGCCTATTCAGTGGCTTTCCTTCTTATAACTATTAAGGGACAAAATTCTGAATTTTTATGAAATCCAATTTATCAATATATCCTTTATAGTTACTTTTAAAATTATTTGAGAGCCCTAATCTCCAAGTCTAATTTTATGATTTTCATCTCTTTATTGTCCCATTGCCTTCTGGAATGGTCACTTAATATGCATTTTCAGGTCAATAATTTATTCTTTGATTCTCATTGTCCTATTCCACCCATTTATTGATTAGCTGTTATAATCGTAATATACTTTATATCTAGTCTCTAGTTGGTTCTTTATCACACCAGTTTATTCTTGTTCTTATTCCCATGAGATAACATAAGTTCTTGTCCACTGCATTTAATTTTCTGCTTCTGGTAAAGGATGTTTCACCTGTGGTCCCTTTTTCAAGGTGTTCATGCTTTTAATTTTCTTTCTTCATGAGCTTCCCTTCCACTGTAATAGGCAGTTGACTTGGTTACTTGTGCCTAGAAGGAAGAATGAAAGCTAAACTTTAGCTTGTATACTTCCAAATGAGCTTTCGGTGGTGTGTGTATTTGTGTGCATACACAGGTATATTGTTTATATGTGCACATCTTTGTATATAGGCATGTGTTCATGAGCATGGGTTCATAACATGCGCACACATGTTTGTGCATACACACATTTGCATACACACAAACACATGTGTTTATGCACATGCACATACATGTATGCTCACGGGAACAAGTATTTATTGTGTGCACACGTTTGTGAGTGCATGTAAGCATGCCTTATAGCTGTACATATATATGTTTGTATGTATGTGTGTGTTTGTGTGTAGACACATACTCATGGTCCTGTGAGGGCAGAGAGTCTATTTCAAAGTTTGAGTTCATCTCTTCATCACAAGGATAATACAGATTTTCAAATGAGAATTTCAGGACATTTACCTCCACCTGCATCATCCTTTCTACTAGCTCCTATTTCGATGTACGCTCCTTCCCTTCCTCTGTCTCTTCATCTTCCTCTTTGAGATTCCTCCCTGTTATTTGTTCCAGATTCTCCTTTTCTTACTTACTTCTGCCCCGAGCATTCCCCTGAGGGTGTCCCGGGCAACCTCCTTCAAACAGACGAGGGCGACTTCATCAATGCTGCCCCTGCATTGCTCTGCCATGTTTGTTCCTGTGGACCGCCCCTTTCTCTCCACACACTCTCTGTTGCAACTTTCCCCCACATTTCCACATTTTGACCTTCCTGCTGCTTGGTTCCAGGCAACTGAGCATTGCTCCATCACTCACTGTGGATTTCTAATGCCTCCCTCATTTTTGTTCCCCCTTTCGAGCTTTCAGTCTGCAAGACCTGATTGACTCATTCGCTTTGGCAAATTTTCTGTTTCCGAGTCTGTGTTCCTTCCTCTGGCGGCCTTCCCTGATTGTCCTCCTACCCCAAACCTGTCTTGTTCCCATCAAACTCTGCATTTGCCCACAAAGGTTTCTGGCTGCTAGAAAGCAGGCATAGGAAGGCAGGGACTGGGCTTGCTTCTTTCCCTTGTTTCCCTAACGCACGGCAATGTCTGATGGTTAAGATTTAGTAGATCCATCTTTGCCTAAACAACATCACCCCGCTCTCTTTCCTAGCATCAACAACAACATCACACCACTCTCTTTCCTTTCCTAGTGTCAACAACATCGTACCACTCTCTTTCCTTTTCTAGCATCAACTACTAGAACCGATGGGTTATTTCATTTTCCGAACACATCTTTCCTGCAACTCATTATAAAGGGGAACAACGTTATTTCTATGGATGCGGCTGTGAAATTTGTGAAATTAGCTTTTACCCATGAGGAGTGGAGTTTATTTGAATCTTCAGCTGGGCATCTTCTTGGGTTGCTGCAGGTAACGTGGCACAAAACCATCTGTCTTTCTTGTGTTTACACGTCACTGGGTGGCTCACTTGTGGGATCTGCTTCTCTCAGGGACAGGCTGGTCCAGAGTCAAAGAAAGCAGCGAAGGAGATAATTCTTCTTCTTGCAATAGAACCGCTAATCAACTTAAAGAGAAGCAAGGGGTTGATCGTTCCTTTGGAAAACTACCGAGGGGAGTCAGTTCAACAGTATCTCAGAAAATACCTTTCCCTTAGTGAGTATTTGTTTTTTGAAAAACTCTGATATTGTTTGTTTCTGGCATCCCTGGATAGGGGAGCTGGGAGAATGTTCTTGGCAGATGGACCAGGGGGTGTGGAGGCTGTAGATGGGCATGCGACTGGTATTTGAGAGAACGGCAAGGGGCACATGTGGCTGCAGGGCACCGGTGGTAGAGGTGGAATGTGAAAATGTGGGAGAGCTGAGGTCAGAGTCAGGGCTGGGTGCTGGGTCCTGCAGCCCCAGGCTTCGTTGGGATAAGGACTGTTCCTTAGTGAGGACGCTGACTAGGCAGTGAGGCTCTGCTTAGCCACTGTCTTGTGGGCAAGTGAGAAGTCAGCAAGAGAGTAAATCAGAAACTGTTGGTTCTCGCTGGTGATGGGAGTTCTGACAGGCTCTGCTCTGTTTTCAGAATGCAGAGTTTTCCATTCTGGAATGTTCTCAGTATTAAGAATTATTATGTGTGCAGTTGAAAATCTGCCGTCTCTATTATTTTAAAACAATGAAAATGATTAAATCCCATGTTTTAAAAAAAGCATTTTATTGTGGTTCTTAGGCATAGTGTGGTGACTCAGGTACAGCAAACCATTTGTACCCAGTAAGGGTATACTTTTTTTTCCTGAATAGATTCAGGAAAATCACTTGTTTTCTGAATAAATATTTTCCTTTTTTATTTCAACCGCCAAATTTTATATGTGTTTTAATGCTATGAGTCTCGTCAGTTCCATTTTGGACAGAGTTGGTACAGAGGTTGTTGATTAGAACTAAGAAGAGTCTGTTTTAATTGAACTGGAGTCCACTTCCACTCGTTTTCATATAGAAACCTTTGCAGTGTTTTATTGACATATTTACTCATATTTACCCATTATCCTTGGTATCCTTTGTTAGAACTTCTGAGTGTCTGTGCATTTTCTTCTTGAAAATTTAAAATTTTTTTGATTTGTTTTATCTTCTTCTACTTTACGAATGGAGACACGAACATGAAGATCAGTGGCTATTCAGAAGATGTTTACCATCTGGCAGCAGTCTTGTACGCTTGTGTCTGTGATTGTCCCCAGGTGAAACAACTATTTTGAATAATTTTTAACAATGTCAAAGGAGGCTGTTCTATCTAATTTAAAGCCAGATTGAAAATATCATTAGCATCTCACCTTGACAAAATTTAATAGTTTAATCATGAGAATAAGTGATTGAGTTATAGCCTGACTTCTCATTTTAAGTCTCTTTTTATTATTGTCACCAGATTGGGTGGGGAAACTTTGGGGCTAGCCATATTTTTAATAATGAAGGGCATGGGGTATGGTTTTAATGAAGAATTAGTATTCTTAATGAAATACTGCTTTGCAATCTGCAAGCACAAAGCCTGAGTGGTACTTTCTATTCATTTCAGTCCAAGGGAAAAAAAAAACCCACATACTCTGATGCCTCAGTTTACTCCTCCGTGCAGTAGAGCTGAGAGTAACAATGCTCATCTCATTTGGGTCTATGAGGATTGCAGGCATCAATCATTTGAGGTTTTATCATAAAACTGCCATAGGTTGCATGGCTTAAACAGCAAGTGTGTCTTTCTCCTAGTGATGGAGGCTGAGAAATCCAAGATGAAGACCTTAGCAGACTGGACGGTCTGTTGAGAGTTTCTCCTGGCTCACACATGTCTGCCTGCTTGCAGTGTCCTCTCTTAGAGAAAGAGTGACTGATTCAGGGGGGCCCTTTTGTTTTGTAAATCACCATTCCCATTCATGAGGGCTGTACCTAGTACCTCATTCTCTCCTTATGCCATCTCCTATTTAATATGGTCACCTCGGAGGTGGGATTTTAACTAGGAAGCAGAGGATGCAAACACTTATTCTATCAAGTTCTTAGAATGTTGTCAGGTATACATTAATGTGCTCTATCTATCTATCTATCTATCTGTCTGTCTGTCTGTCTGTCTGTCTGTCTGTCTGTCTGTCATCTGTCCATCCATCCATCATCTATCTTCAGTCTATCCATTTGTCTACTATTATATCTATCTATCTATCTATCTATCTATCTATCTATCTATCTATCTATCTATCTATCTATCTATCTATCTATCTATCTATCTATCTATCTATCTATCTATCTATCTATCTATCTATCTATCTATCTATCTATCTATCTATCTATCTATCTATCATCCATCCATCATCCATCCACCCATCCATCCTTCCATCCATCCATCCATCCATCCATCCATCCATCCATCCATCCATCCATCCATCCATCCATCCATCCATCCATCCATCCATCCATCCATCCATCCATCCTATTTATTGAGACTAGGTCTAGCTATGTTCCCCAGGACAGTCCCCATTCCATTGACTCAAACAATCCCCAGTCTCAGTCTCCCAGGTAGCTGGAATTTACAGGCGCCTGCCACTACACACATCTGCTTTTTCGAGATCAAGTCTCGCTGTGTTGCCCAGGGTAGTCTCAAACCTGTGAACTCAAGTGATCCCTGGGCTCTTGCCTCCCAGCACTTGGATTACAGGCATGCACCACCATGCCCAGCATTAGTGTGGTATATTTAGATGGCTTAATAGTCACATCACTTTAGCTGGCCATTTTTATTTTCAGGATCTTCTGCCTGATAAAGAAATCGTGGTGGACATGATCTCCTTCCTCTGGCAGAAATGTAAAGCGGGGATTCAGCGGATCAGCGTATCCAGAAATGATTATGCAAAATTCATCCAGAAAATCAGTACTAATAAAGTATTTCTTTTTGTTGCCTTTCATCTTTTTCTTTTATTCCTATTTTAAATTGTGATGTAAATATCAACTCTAAAGGTTTTCTGTTTATCCACCCATGAAGTTATAGCCTTTCAAGCATAGTGCTGAGTGAGTTTTTCTTTGATCCTGCACTATCACGCCAATATAGGTTTGGAAAATGGGGAGGTTTTTAATGAAGGAGTAAATGTAGTGCTTCTAGGGTCATGTGAACTTGGATAAATTCATCTGAAAAATTAACACTATAAAGTTCAAAGAATCAAGTGAAATGTCCCAGGGTTATTCTTTTCTAGACAATAACATATTTAGACTTCTTTTAAGTGTTCTTTCATGGAAAGGAGAAAACAGGTAAATATCATAATCTGAAAATTTACAAAAAAATATTGGTTATGGCATCATATTCTGTGATGTTGAGATCTCCTAAGGTTGGCCACCTTACCATGTATGGTTGTGATTTTATTATGTGACAAAGTAATAATGTGGCTGCATAAACACTATTTTCTTGTCTGAACTCCCAAAGTTCCATGATTAATTTTAGGGGCTAAGTTTTAGGGATGCAGGCATGAAAGAATGTTTCCAAGGTATCAGGTGTGAATCGCACCATTTTGGAGGACTTAGCTAATGATCAGAGAGTTGCCTTTACAAAGGAGAATGAGACTTTTGAGGATACAGATAATCTTCACTGATAGATAAAAATATTGATATATTTGATAATTTTCCATGATGGCTATAGCAATGTAGCCCATAAACATAAGTGAATCTTCTTTATGAGTTTATATAGATTGATTATTAAATGTTGTATCATATGATCACTGATCTTTATACTTTTTATAATTAAGATGCCATAGTTAGGAGGTGGTCCTGTGTAACATTTTCGTATGACGAGAAGATGGGATTTCAAAGGATGAGGTTTTGAAAAATGTGACTCTTTCACAATGTAATATTCCTTTGATTGATTTTGCTTATGTTTTCTCTTTACAGTGGATTTATCTTCTCTGGCAGATAAATGAAGTAATTCAATGCTATCCAGTGGAAAATGTTAACATCATGATGGTGGCAGAGATCACATTAAGGCTTTGTGAAATATTGGAATCATCAGGAAATCCAAGAAGAAAATTTAAAAAATCCTTAGGTAAAAAATGTTGAATAAAACCAGAAAGAGGTTATTGATAGATATGTGTGTTTATATATAGTCTCCTATTGCACTATATATATATATATATATAATTTCCTTACATATAAATATATAAGTATAAATTGGATTTCAGGATAACTTTTGTTAATGGTAATTAAGCATTTCTATATTGTGCTTCACTGATGATTAATTACCACAAATAAAAATAGAAGTTTTGCCAAGTGGATGCTAAGAATGGTGAAAGGCTCTTTGCTTCACTGGCTGGCAAAACTTTGTCTTCTCTTCATTCATGTTTCCCTTCTCTGTCCCTTATTGCTGCTTCCTCCTTTCTTCCTCCCCCCCAATGCTTTCCTTTCCCCCATTCTATCTGCTTTTTATCCCCTTCAGTACTCCTTCCTAGTCCTGTTCCTGATGGATATACCTCTAGAAGAAAAGAGCATGTTTTGGTCATCATTATATTTTTGGCACCCACCACCCAGTCTCACATAGATAGTTTGGTGAATGGATCGTTGTCCTTCCACTTTTATTTCTTTTTTTATTGCTCTCCACTTGGTGATCTCCTCCTTTGAAAATTCTTTCTTTATTCTATTTATCCTCTTTTCCTTTCTTCTTTACGTTTGCCCTTTTGTACCAATATTCCACACACTCCCCTACACTCCCTATTCTTGTCAGCCATCTTGTCAGTGAAGCCATGTTATCACCTCCCAGAGGTGGACCTTATGCTTTAACCTTTTTGTTCTTCTGTGGTTGAAACCCTGAAGCTACTTCTTTAGGCAACTCTTGTGTAGACAGCGAGATGGTTGTGTCCATAGTGGGTGTTTATCTTCCTATTTCACCCCACTTAGAAAGTACATATAATTTTTGGAGGACTTGTGTAATAACCATGAAATTTATCTCAAGGTGCTTATTAGGTTGTTTATTAAGTAATATGTTGTTTAGTTTGAAATATTGAATTTATCTTAATATAGGAAACTAACATTACCATGTATATATTTATATTCCTCAGATTCAAGTTAGTCTCTTCTGATATTTGTCTAAATTGTCTTCTGAATGCTTTTTAATGAACTTTCCAGAGTATATAGGAAGTCCAGCCTCTTTACCATAATATTATTTTGTTGATAGTCAAGATTTTTGATAGACCTATTGTACTGCAAGATGGTTTTTACTTACGTAAAGACAAATTTGATGATATGGAAGAAACAATGGTATTTAAGCAACTTCTAAAATGTTGAATCCCTCCTAAAGTCATGGGTAATTTGAAGAGGTAACTCATTTGCGTTTTTATGATTATAGTTTACTGCTTTGCTTCTGTTTTCCTCTTTCCTACTTTTCTCTGGTCCTTTCTTCTTACATGTTGTCTGTCCCCTTCTCCTCTTCTTTATACTTTTCTTCTTTTTCTCTTGTCTTCCTTTTCTTTTTCCCCCCTTCCTTCTTCTCTTACCCATCTTCTCTTCATTTCTCTCCTGTCCTCCTCTCTCTACAGAGTCACCTTTCAGAAAAGAAACTGGTGAATTCCGTGGGAGTTCAAGAGGGAGCATGGAATTTCTCCCACTATTAAAGGTATTGCAGATATTTTAGAAAATTTAGGTAAAAATATAGCTTTTAATTTTCCAAATATTATTAAATGTGTAAATGTGCAATGGTTAGCTATAAAATAATTTGGACATTTAAAATGTGAGAATTTACAGTTTCTACATATTGAAACCATTTCTACATTTTGTTTTTATTGAAGAAATAAATCTAGTTACTTTTAAAAGAAAGGTAAAGTCTCATGAAATTTTTGAAATTATATTCCTTTGATATTTTGAATGTATTGTGATTTATAGACTTAATATGCAAAGATGTACCACTCATCCTATGCTCTGACAGGTTAAATGAGTCACTACCTATTTAAAATGTACTTAGAATGTACTTAAAATATACTCAAAAATCAATAAATGTAATTCAACATATCAAAGAAAAATAAAAAGCATATGATCATATCAGTAAATGCCGAGAAAGCATTTGACAAAGTTCAACATCCATTTATGATGAAGGTCCTTGAAAATCATGGAATAGAAGAGATATACCTAAACATGATAAAAGCAATATATGACAGGCCCCAGCCAGTATCACCCTAAATGGTGAAAAATTGGAAGCCTTCCTTCTGAGATGGGGAATAAGACAAGGCTGTCTACTCTTACCACTGCTTTTCAATATAGTGCTAGGAATCCTAGCTAGAGCAATAAGGAAAGAAAAGGACATACAAAGAATCCAGATAGGGAAAGAAGAAGTAAAAGTATATTGTTTGCAGATGTTATCATAATATAGAGCCCTGAGAATTCTATAGAAAAACTAATGAAAATACTAAACCAGTTCTGTAAGGTAGCAGGTATCAAAATCAATGCACCAAAAAAAATCTGTATTCTTACATGCCAAAAATCAGTGTGAATAAGAAATTAAGAAAACTATCCCATTTACAATTGTACTAATGAAAATGAAGTACCTGGGAATAAAATTTATACAAAGATAATTTAGAACATTGTTAAAGAAATAGAAGAAGACATAAAGAAATGTAAAGATATCTCCTGCCCATGGATTGGAAGAATTAACATTGTCAAGTGGTCATTCTACCAAAAGTAATCTACAGATTCAGTGCAATTGTGATAGGAATTTCAATGACATTATTCAAAGAAATGGAACAAATATTACTAAAATTCATTTGGAATAGTCAAATATTTGAACAACCAAAGCTCTTCTGACCAAGTGGAGAGAGAATGGAGATATTACACTCTCAGACTTTAAATTATATGATAAAGCTATAATAATTAAAACTGAATGTTATTGGAAGAAAGCCAGACACTATGACCAATGAAACAGAATTGAAAGCCCAGAAATAAAGCCTCATACATATGATTAAGTAGTCTTGATAAAGGAGACAAAAATATACATTGGGACAAGGATAATCTCTTCAATAAATGGTGCTGGGAAAATTGGACTGCTACATGCAAAGGAACGAATCTAGATCACTTCCTCACATCATATATAAAAAACAACTCAAAGTGGATAAAGGATTTGGATGTAAGACCTGAAACCATAAAATACATAGAAGAAAATATAGGCAAAACACTCCATGATTTACACTGCAGAAACCTCTTTCAGGACACATCTACAGATGCTAAGAACATGAAGAAAAACCATAAACAGCTGAGATTATATCAAACTAAAAAGCTCTGGACAGCAAAAGAGACAATAACCAAAAAAAGATACCTGACTAAATGGGAAAAAGATTTTTGTACTCCATACAACTGATAATGATCTGATATCAAAGTTCTACAAAGAAGTCACATGACTCAAAAGAAATAAGTTCAGTCAAGAAATGGACAGAAGAGCTTAAGAGACACTTTTCCAAAGAGGAAATACCAACAGACAACTGGCATATGAAAAATGCTGAATATAATTTATAATCAAGGAAATAGAAATGAAAACCAGAATGAGATTCAACCTCACAATAGTAAGAATGGTCCACATCAAGAAAAAAAAAAAAAACGGGCAAAAACAAATGCTGGCGAGGGTGTGAACAAAAAGGGGCACTTTTACACTGCTGGCAGGAATGCAAACTGATCCAACTACTGTGGGAAGCTGTGTGGAGGAACCTCAAATTACTACCATTTGATGCAGCAATCCCACTTCTGGGAAACTATGCAAAAGATACAAAAACATTAATTCAAAAGGAAACCTGTATTCCTATGTTTATTGCAGCACTCTTTGCAATCCAGGATATGGAAACAACCCAAATACCCCCCAAATGAACAAATGTATCAAAAGGTTGTAAATTTACACAGTGGAATATTATTCAACAATCAAAAAGACAGACTCATCATTTGTGTCAACATGGATGGAAGTAGATGGAATCATGCTGGTGGAAATAAGCCAGAAAGAAAAAGAGAAATATCGGATGGTCTCACTTGTATGTGGGATAGAAGAAAAACAAATGAAAGGACAAGACAAAAATTAAAATTAATAAACTGGTAACAGAACTGAAGCATATAGCAAGGGAAGGGAAGGGAGGGGATGATCAGAGGAGGGATGAGCACAAGTGGTTAGAATGACACTTGAGGGGTGACATGGTGGTGGGAGAACTTTGGGGTATACAATGATGTAAACATATATAATTAATAAGAAAGGCAACAAAAGTGTTCAACTTAGTATAAAAAATAGTCACATGAAATGAACTTAATATGGCCCTTGGCATGTGGCAAGTCCCAGCCCTGCTGGGCAACTCTTGGAATATGCTTGCTTCATTATGGCGGACACTTGGGGTTGTTTTCTGTCACGTCCTACATGCTTGACGTCACTGCTCCAATGCAGAGCAGTACTGCCCACAGGCACCTTTTGTGATCTTTCCTGTCCAGGGGAACCTTTAGTGCTGTATCTTAAATCCAGTTTTCTTGGAATATCTACAGTCATTCTCTAGCCCTAACCACTCAATAGTCCTAAGCAACAGAGACGTTGAGTCACACAGAACAGCATGAAAGGGTTTCACCCAGACCCATGAACAGTGTGTGAGTTCATGGAAAAACCAAGTTGCAGAGGTTAGGAGAGAATGAAGCATTATCGAAGCAATACCACTTCGATATTGTTGGCAGTAGACACAAGTAGTAAGAGTTTCAAAGTGTCTAGAAGGATGGTAAAGCCAAATTCAAGGACAGTGGCTATGTCCAGGGGGAGGTAAGATGAATGACATTGCCAACAGTGATTTCAGTTATGTGCCCGTTTTTCTTTGCTTTTTCCTAAATTTTTCCTGGAGAGAAAATATGGAAAATTGGAAATTTTGTACCAGTCTTGTTGCTCTTTATATCAATCCCTATATTTGTGTCTCTGTGAGAATAATTATAGTAAAAAGGTATTTAATTTGGACAATTACTGATCTTGATGACCTCAGCTCTGAGATAAAGAAAAAAGAAATCAACTTTTAAAATATGTGAAGTAATGACAAATTCTGTCTTGTATTTTTAAAATTTTAAACCTACATACTTGATACATCCAATTTTTGAAAACCAGAGAAGGAAATTCTATATGTATTTGTGAAGTGTAATTTATAGTTGAATGAAATGTGTTTCTTATTTCATCCTTATTAATAGCAAGCATTCCACATTCAATCAGACAAATACACTTAGTAAGAAATGCAACATTGTGGATGCCGGACAGACTAATTACATTTGTTATTTGGTTTTGAGTTGCTGTTAAAAGAAGTTCGAAAATGTTGTGTATGATTTTTTTCTTTTCTTTTTTGTAAAATTATTTCAGATGAAACCTATGGAACAGTTACTTTTGGCTTATAACCTTCTTGATAAAGCAATTAATGCAATCAATGTGAGTTGCATGTTAACCACTTTGCCAAATGGATCATCCGTGATTGATCACTGCTACACTAAGGTAAGAATGGGAAGAATCTTATTTTAGATTGAGTTTTAAGTAATGAGGAAAGGGGGCTGACCTTGCAAACAGTCCAGCGTGGCCAGTGGAAGCTACGTCTAATAAGGTCAGAAATATATTCCCCTCTTCTCAGAAGAAATCAAGGAAAATGAGGATTTCTAAATTTGTTATTAAAGAAGCCACTGATGAATTTGAAAGGCATATTTCTTAGCAGTTTCGCCAGATTGCAGAGTTGAAACATTAGCAGAAATTTAATGACTTGGAGTAAACTGATAGCATGGATGATAAGAGGAGAGGGCACGTTTAGCTTGATTTAATAAATGCATTCCTTTCTTATTTCGATTTCAACTCAACCACAGTACCCCCATGATATGGATGGGAACATTTGCAAACCAGTGACACCAAATAGTTTCATCATGGACTTACATCTTGAACTCATTCAATTCCAGCACCGAATAGCTGTTGTACTTCTTGACCAACTGCAAGGTAATAGAACCAAGGAGCTATTTTTTGCTTCATATTTAAATAGAATCCAACTCTCTGCTTTCTTCCAGCTTTAATTCATCAGTGCTATTATACATCTCAATAACAGACAGAAACAAAAATGCTGCCACTTTTAAGAGATGATACATTTTAGAGACCGTGATTAAAATAATATCTAATGCCACAAAGAAATACCATACTTGGGATAATGAGACATAGAAGCCTAAAGAAGTTGATCACAGTTAACCCGGAACTGGTTAAGGGGATTATAGTTTATCCTAGAAATGACTGAAAAAATGTAGAAAGACATCTTGCAGTAGCACCAGAGGACAGATGAGTTGGATCTGAATTGTTTTTGCTTAATTATTAGATAAAAAGGTCAAAACATTTTTTAAAAAGATGCCAGTGGCAATACTAATGCACATGCAAGTAACACATTTATTCACGCTTCTAAATAGGATTGAACCTCATTAGGGCTAAAAACTCTTTTGCTTGAGGCTTGATTTTGGTAAAGCCAAGTTACTCTTGGCTTGAGCATAGAACAACTGTCACGTCACTTGTTCTCCACTTTAAATCACTGAGTACTTTGGCCAAAAAATAACCTCTTATCTCCACCAAAAACATTTAGCAGTCACAGTTTATCTGCAGCTCATAGATTTAATCCAGTGCTGGTTAGTTAGCTAATTTTTCAATGCAGATCTTCCCTTCCACAGTGATTAAGATAGATTAAATATCATGTTGATTTGATACACACAGAATTCTGTATTCCAAAATGATTACCACTGTGGTGTTAGCTAACAACTTTTATCATGTTACACAGTTGCCCTTTCTTTTTCTTTATTTTTTAAAAATTTATTTATATATAAATTTCACAACATTGTAATCTCAAGGATTTGCACCCCCCCTACCCTCCCCCCCCCTTTCCCTCCTGCTCATAGTTGTGCGCTTCAGTTTGGTGCTTAGCTTGTTTTGACTTTCCTCAAGGCTTTTGTTTATTTATTTTTTTTCACTATATCCCATATATTAGTGAAACCATTTGGTTTCTGCCTTTTTCTTTATGGCTTGTTTCTGCTAATATGATTTCTTCTAAATACATCCATGTTGTTATGAAATCATCGAATTTGTCTTTTCTTTTTGTGGTTAGAACATTTAGTATCTACTTTCTTAGCAGTTTTCAGGTATAGAGTGTGATATTGGTACTACAGTATGATATTATAAAATATGTTCCAATACTATGCTTTAGGTACCCAGGACTTTTTCTTCCTATAACTGGAAGTTTGTATCCTCTGACCAACATCTCCTCATTTTCCCAACCCACAGTCCCTGGTCACTAACACCATCTTCCTTTTCTGAGTTCAACTCGTTTAGCTTCCAATATAAGCTTCCAATATATAAATCATATAGTATTTGTTGTTCTTTGTCTGACTTATTTCGGTTAGCATAGTGCCTTTGAGGTTTATCCATGTTGTGGGAAATGACAGGGTTACCTGCTTTCTCATGACTGTATAATATTCCAGTATGTCTGTATCTGTCTGCCTGTCCAGTATTCTCAGTCTATTGTTAAATAATAATTGAATATATTTTAATGGGCTTATTTCTGGTTTCTCAGTTGTCCCATTGGTCTGTTTATATTTATGCCAGCAGTATACTTACTAGACAAAAATTTAAAACTGCTAACAGAACTTAAGCATAGAGCAAGAGGGGGAGGAGAGTAAAATTGGGGGAGTGGGAGGGCACAAGAGATGAAGCTGGTTCCTGAGTGACAAGGTGATGGGAGATATCGTAAGTTTTGCTTACCATTGCTTTGTAGTGAGTATAGCTTGCTCTCAGGAAATGTAATGTCTCCACCTTTGTGCTCTGTTTCTGGCATTTTTGCTTATGAATGGACACTGAATTTTAGTTGTTTGGGGGAAGGGATCCCCAAAACAATGGATAATTTATGCAGCCATGGCTTTAATCTTCTGTCCTAGCTGTAATCTAGAATCTTTCATCTAACTTTTTCTTTTATGATATAATTTTGAAGGTAGAATATCCTACAATGTAAATTTTCCTGGTAGTTTCCTCATGATTGGTGATATTTTATATATCTTATTGTATGACATTCAACTTCCTGTACCATTATTTATCCCTGTACTGAAGAAGGAAGGTGATATTTTAAGGTAGTATCTGCAATTTCTCTGTTGTACATTAGAGGTGATGTTCCCTGTAATTAGTGAAAAAACAATTGCTATTATAAGGTGATACTTGGAGATAGAATGAACATTATATTCTCCAACAACTTTTCACATGGCTTCTTTTTGATCCTTCTTGAATCAATTATAGTGGCTGTGCACAATGACTGTTATTGCTGCATTTAGTTGCTCACATGTGTTTGTAAAAAATCTGTCCCTACTTTGTCCCAACTTTTAATTTGGGGCCATGGAGTGGATTTTAGATTGAGTTAAAAAACTTGACCATTTTTTCCTACTGAGGTTACTAAGAACAGCGTTGGACATTCTTTGGTTTAAAAAGATATTTCAAAACTGGAATGCCATTCTAAAAATTTTTATTTATTTTTTTTATTGATTGCGCAAACACACACACACATATAAAGCATTATTGTCTACCCTGAGGTTCTCCTATCACCATGTCACTCATGAACCAGCTTTATCTCTTGAGTCCTCCCCTTCCCCAATTTTACTCTTCTTCCCCTCTTTTGCTCTATGTTTCAGTTCTGTTGGCAGTTTTAATTTTTCTTGTCTGTTTGTTTGTTTTCCCTGTACCCCTCATATAAGTGAGATCATCCTGTTTTTCTCTTTTTCTAATTTCTGCTAACATGATTCCTTCTCCCTCCATCCCTGTTGCTGCAAATGGCGTAAGTTTGTCTTCTTTGATTGATGAATAATATTCCATTGTGTAAATATGCCACTTCTTTTTTAGCCATATGTCAGTTTTGGGGCATTGGGTTGTTTCCATATCTTGGCAATTGTAAATAACACTGTGATAAACATACAGGTACATGTATCTTTTTGAATTAGTGTTTTTGTGTCCATTGGGTTAGATTCCCAGTAGTGGGATTGCTGGGTTGACTAGTAAGTCCATTTTCAGTAGCTTGAGGGTCCTCTGCACAGCCTCTGGAATGCCATTCTTGTGTCAAATTTTCTTGAAGGGAACTAGATCAAGAATCTCACATGTGGATGTGTTACCTTCTCTGGCAGAGAAGTAGGGTCTTATTAATTCATGGATTTACTAAGTAGTTTATCTTTAATTGTTGTCTATAAATCTTTATCTTTTTATTTTTTCAAATTGATTGCACACACACATATATCATTGTCTACTCTGAGGTTCTCCCACTACCCCCTTTTCTTCCTCTGTGCTGCAGTTCTGTTGACAATTTTACATTTTCCTTGTCCTTTATTTGTTTTCCCTACATCTTGCATATAGGTGAGATCATCCAGTATTTCTCTTAATCTTTCTGGCTTATTTCTGCAAAAATGATTTTTTCTAGGTCCATTCATGTTATCACAAATGC
This sequence comes from Uropsilus gracilis, assembly GCA_004024945.1. NCBI lineage: Eukaryota > Metazoa > Chordata > Mammalia > Eulipotyphla > Talpidae > Uropsilus > Uropsilus gracilis. Next base: position 41,439 of record PVHY01007725.1, on the reverse strand, counting down.
ATCCAATTTGTCTTTTTTGGTTGATGAATAATATTCCACTGTGTACATATACCACAACTTACTGATTCATTCATCTGTTTGGGGGACATGTATTATTTCCACAACCTGGCTATTATAAAGAGTGTTGCAATAAACATTTGAGTACAGGAGTCTTTTTGAATTAATATTTTTATATCCTTTGGGTAGATTCCCAGGATTGAAATTGCTGGGTTGAATGGGAGTTTCATTTTCAGTAGTTTGAGGGTCTTCCACACAGCTTTCCACAATGGCTGAACCTATTTGCAATCCTACCAGCAGTGTATTTTCTGTCCACATCCACACCAGCACTTGTTGTTGCCCGTTTTTTTTTTTTTTTTTTGGATATGGGCCACTTTTACTGGTGTACAATGTTATCTCTTGTGGTTTTCCATTAATCATTGAAAGCCAAACCATCCTCTGAACTTTCCTGAGAGTCTACTTGCAGGCATTGAAGGTAGATTTGAAGGTAGATTTGAGCTTAAATTAAAATGGAGTTTTTTTTCTTTGCAGTATCTTGGGGGGTCTCCTTGAAGTCTTCCTCTGTTTTATTGAGCTGCTCCCCTTGCCTCTGCGACCACTTCGTTCATCCTGTCTTCCTTCACGCTCTTTTGCAATCTCCAGACTTGTGTTCCCTGAATAGTGCTTTTATCATCTTTATCCAAGAAACTTTACAGTGGTTTCCTGTTGATGGCAGTGGCATCAAAAAGGACTCATCTGCTTTGACATTCAGAATTTTGCTTTTCTTTTCAGTCTCATTATCTCTCATGATTATGAGACTTAAGCAACATATCTGTAGGTACTGAGAACACCATGCATTCCTTCCTGCTTTGTGTGGCTGTTTCCTGTCCTCCTTTCCTTTGCCTTAAATCTCATATCCTTCCATGGTGTCTTTTAGCATTTTCCCATCCCTCACCATCCCACGGTGACTAACATGTATTAGCACACATAATTAGACCTCAATGAAGGGGTTGATTGTAAGAGTACTACTGGTGCCCACATTGACAGTTCTGGAAAATCAAGAAGCAGGGTGACAGTCTCCATCTCCCTGGACCTCCTCTTTCTGCTTGCTCCCTATCTGGGCCATAGTCATCAGTTCCATGTGTACTCAAGGTCTTCACACTCATAATCAATAAGTTGAAAGTCTCAAGAGGGTCTGTTTTATGAGATGCAGTGAGAGGAGAGAAGAGGCCACTAAGTGATTCCGGTGCCTGGTGGGGATCACAAATGAAGAGATTTCTCCAGAAAGAACTAGGGGCAAAGTTTTGTCTCTTGATTAGTCCTGGGGTGTTTCTTCTTCTTAAATGTAGTTTGGATCCTATTTACCAAATTTCAAGATGGTTTCATTTAAGGTGAAATAGAAAGTAAAATATTATTTATAATTTGAAAATTCTTCTGTTCTCAGGTTTACAGTGAAAAATAAAAGGGAATTTGACAAAAAAGCTCTTTTAATAATATATTTGAGTTTTTATCTACAAATAAAAACCCATGACATATAATGAAGAAAGCAGCCATTTTATAAATAGCGACTCTTTTATTTAGAAAATATTTTCTTGGTTGGACACAGACCTAATTGTAATGATGATCTTCTTCAGTTCTGCAGACTCCAGCTGTTAGCAAAAATATATCTACCAAAGGTCCAGAGACAACAAAAGAATCTGGAAGCACTGATTGTTTTACAGGTAATGAAAACTGGAATAACTGATCCTTCTGAAAATTTAAAAGTTATGTTGTCCTTTCAGTAAAATGTTTGTTTGCCTTTTCAGAGTTAAGTATAATGAATAAAATAAAGAAGAATAAGCTATCCCAAGCAATTTACCTGATGCAGAAAGCTCTTTTACTGTTTGAGAAAGATGCGACTTCTACATCTTCACATAACTTTTTGATGGTAACAACATTTCATTCCTCTTCCTATCCTGATATACAATTTCTGTTAAAATGATTTCTTGCCACATGCTAAAAATAATGTGTTGCCCTTAACGTTAAATTACAGACTTTCAGGTTCATCTTATGTAATTCTCACTTTGAGAGGTGGAAGAATCCTCAGCAGGGGGACTAATGCTTTTATCTCCAGTCCTGAGTTTTTCTGAGATGAGAGATTCTCACTCTGTATTCTTTTGGTTGGGCAAACATTTTATGGGAAAGTCAAAAGTAGTCAAAATGCGGAAAATTACAGAATTTAATGGACATCATGTCAACATAATACAATTTTTTATTATACAATTTAAATACTTAAAAACCATTGGCAAAAGTCCCATCTCCTGGATACTGGTAATGTATAGGCCAAGCACCTTGTTGTTGGTTCATTCTGATCTGGAAATTGTTCTGTCTTGCTGATTCATTATGCATTGATTCTAGTGTTTAAATTCCTGAGGGCAGTCACATTTTAAGTTAGGGGATCTTTTTAATTTTTGTCCGTGGGTATCACTCACAAATGTTTGAGTGTATTGGCTGAATGAATGACACATAAAGTAACAATAAGGCAACAAATAGCTTGGTTGATAAGGAACAAAAAAAGGGTCAAAACTGAAGATATGATAGAAGGTTAGTACATTAAAACAGAGTCCTATAGACGAGGGAAGCTGATGAGAATAAAAATACAGGGAAAGATTCATCTTTAGTGGAGGGTGGGCTGCAGGGCAGACACCTCATCCTCTGATATAGGAGGGAGAGAGAACAGATGGATGTAGAATTAAATAAGTCTTTTGGTATGGAGCCAGAGACAGTTGAGCTGATGCCTTCATGTTTCAATCATCTGATAAAGAGGCAAGAGTGTCTGCCAGCAATGAGGGTTTAGGAAAGGGGAAATGACTGGAGAGAGGAGAGTAGTGGATGTGTCTGCCTGGCACCCTAAAGTTCTAGGTGAGCTCGAAGATCACGAATTTTCTGGGGGCCCCATCTGCATAGTGGCTTGACAAGCTGGTGGAGTATTCTTGGTAGACGTGCCAACACAGTATTTGTAACAGGAGGCAGGGGTGGATCTGAGGGTGAATTTGAGGCTGGGGTGGATCTTTTCAAATGAAAGCATCACTTAAAAAAGTTCATGATAATAAAAAAAAAGTGCAGATTGATAGTGAAAAAAGTGATATGATCAGGGCATTTGTAGAATGGTGACCATGGAGATGTTAAGAGACCAGGCATGTTTGTGAGGTCAGGATTCAGAAAATGAGAGTCTGAGGTGGAAGAATAGATATTGGGGCCAGAAAGTAAATAGAGCAACTTAAAATTTGTGCTATGCAGCAGTTTTCGGTCATCTGCACAACATTCTATCTACCCAATAAATATTTTCAAGTGCCTGTGATGCATTTAGCAAGTATTTATTGAAGGCTATGCTGTATACTTAAAATTATGTATACTTATATGCTTGTATTATGCTGAATGTAGGGAGTAAAGACAAAACCAAATATATTTAATGTTTGTATTCAACAAATATTGGTGTATTGCCATCTCTTTTGTGGTTCCCTGCCTTCAAGATAAGTCTAGTCTATGGAACACAGATAAGTAACTAGGTAATTATGGGCCAGTTGTATAAGTAATTTAAGTGCCAGAATGTCAGGGAAATTTGGCAGGGAAGTGGGGAATGTTTATGGAAACATCCAGAAAAGGTGACTTGAAGTGAATACTGAATGACAGGTAGGAGTAGCAAGAGAAATAAAGAAGACAAAATATGGAAGGGATATTGCATTTACAACAGTCCTTGAGAATAGAATGGTCATAGAGGACTTCTAATTCTCTAGATCATTTAGTGTGACAGAAGCTTAGATGCTGTGGCAAGGGGTGATGTGTAGGAAGATGACAAGAGAGAGAGAGGATAGAGAACCTCCTTCATAAGAAATATTTTCATGAGAACTTCTAGTTCTTCTAGTTCATAAGAAGTCTAAGGATTCTGGGGGTTGTCAGTGTTCAAGGATATTGGACAGATGCTATTTATAGAGGAATAGGGGAAACTGTCCTAATTTGGACAATTGTCTTATTAGGACTTTCATTAAATTTGTGCTTCCAGATGTAGGTTGAATTTCCATTATGTTGTTCACCTGAAAACTAATATAAATTTATAATGTCAATGATCACAATACAAAACAGATCCCCAGACTTTTGAGTAAAGGAACATGATGGTAATATTCAATAGTCCCAGCTGACAAGGAAACCAGGTGTTGGAATTTTTGAGGCAGATACAAGGGTGTGTGCAGATCCATTTCCTTGGCAGATACTTTTGTGGCCACCCACTACCATCTTGTACTTAGAAAGGAAAGTATCCTTCTTCTAGAACTTTCCCTCTCTGGATTAATCATGCAGTTTCTCAGAACCTGGGGACAATCGCCGGGCTTTCTCCTTTGTTTTATTTTGACTTAGTCTTGTATTTATATTGTCCTACTATACCCAAGGCCCTGTTATATCCCTGTCTTCTACCCCTGAGATGAGGGAACACACTGGAGATGTGGAAAGTCTGACGTTTTCTTCCCTTTGTAGAGCATCGCCTCATTTCTTAAGCGAAACTTTTCATTTAAGAAAATATACTATCCTTTTCGGATAGAGGCATTGGCGAGGCTTTACTTTTTACAAGGGGTCTTCTACAAGGATGTTTGCCAGTCAGGAACACGTTGAATATTTATAGATCGGTCCTGGCATCTTCTACAGACACTTCTGCTCTCAGCAGTAGTTTTTTATCCAAGTGTTAAGGCTTAATGATCCTCCTCAGGGTACTCTCATAAACAGTGATGTTATGGCTCACATAATTGCCAAAGTTTCTTCCCTTAAAGAAGACAAATAAATGTCTTTCCCTTGGCAATCATTTTCTATGTGGGTATATTACAAAATGTTTTACATTATCATGATCTTGTAATAAAATTATCCCCAAATCAGTAGCTGATGTGTCACCTGGTGCCATAAAAAGGTTTCAAAAGCCTAGGTTTTTTTTTTTTTTTTGAAGACTTTAATAATTCATCTCTTTTATAGTTTTTTAAGTTTCCTGACCGTGTAGATTCACGCAATCTTACCAGTCGTCTGTTTTGTTCTGAATCAATTAAAGGCGATTGGCATGGAGCAAACTTGTTCATGGGGGTGGACTGCAAGAACCAACTTGTCGTCATGAGTGAGGCATGAACCTTTGACATTGACTTGCTAGCTTTCCCCATGTGATGACTGATTTCTTTCCTATCTGGATGAATTGCCCCAGCTTTCCTGTCATGGTTCGCTGACTCTCAGAAGTTCATATTTTCTCAGACTGCAGTTTGACTTCAGTGAGTTGCACGTGGAACCAACCTAGATGCCCCCAATCTGCTTCTGATTAAGTAGGGTGATTGTCATGTGAGTTAGGGTCTTTCAGTCCACTTCAGAGTCCACTGGCCCCCAGCATCTTTGAAGAGGTCATTTCTCACCAGGAAGAGGCAGTGATGACTTCATTTCAAGTGCTCAGGGTGATCAGAGGTGTGTCTTGCTGTTTTCTGTCAATAGCATCCATTTCCCTTTAAAAACCATTGCTTTTTGAGGCATTTCTTCTCTCCCATTAAGTAGAATCAGGTGGGTTTTCTTCTCTGCTAGTCCAGAAAGAGGATTTGTGATGCATCCTAGGTCAACTGGCTGTTTCCTTCTTGCAACCTGGATCTCGAGATCTTAATCTTCAGCAGAGGGATGAAAAAAATAGGACTGACACTAGTTGGCATTTGTTCATTTCATTGCCCATGATCTGATCAGACCCACTTTGGGGTAAACCTTGTTTTCCTGTTGCTGCTATTGCAGTGAACCTCAACAGAGCATCGCGTTTCCCCCAATACTGTTTGCTGGACCCTAAACAAATGGATAGTTGAGATGGTCTGAACAGTTCCAATATCTAGTAACAGTACTTCGACTCTGAGCAAAAGAGCTTTATGGGTCAGCATAAAAAAATCAGTTTTTTATAATTAACACAGAATCCAATTTTATGTTCCTATTTTGGAATCAGAATTAATGAAGATGCCAGGGCCACTAGAAATTCTAATAACTCCTGACTTGAAGATTTCCTGATATTACATTCTCTAAATACCAGTCTATTGGCTATGTTAGCAATAATTGAATTACTGACTGCAGTGATTTTTCCATTTTGGGGAGCATTTTAGTGAAATCAATTATTTTCCCCTTTTTTGGTGGGGGGACTACATACGACCTATTTTTTTTGTCCTAGAGGTCGGCTCAATTCTTTTTATTGTCCTATGCTGAATCGTCCTCATAATGAGTGGACACTTTCTAATTCTGACCCCATCCCATCAAGTCAGGTTTTGAGCCCTAAGCTTCTACGTACTCACAGAAGATTTGAACACATTTACATTTTAGGTATTTTTATCCTCTTTTAAATATTGCAAGAGTACTACATAGGCAACTTCATGCCGGCGTCTTTCCTTGTGTCTGTGAACTCAGCTATTAACAATGAGCACAAGAGAGCACAGCGGTCAGGTATGGAAGGGCCTGGGGTTTCAGTTTCAACTCCACTACTTGGTGCCAGCATGCCCAAGGCAGGGTTGCTGTTGATTCAGGCAGAGGGATAGTGTCCTGGAGTAGATTTTATACCTTTACTGCTGAATCAGGCACACAGGCACACAGACAGGGAGACTGGCACGCAAGGAGGCAGACACAGGCTAGAGAAGGGGCTTGGGGGATAGGGGTTTTGGTTACTCTCTTAAGGCTGAAATCCTTCGCTGGGCGCGGTGGCGTGTGCCTTTAATTCCAGCCTCGGGAGACTGAGGCTAGGAATTGCTGGAGTCTGCAGGTTCGAAACTACCCCAGGCAACACAGTGAGACCTATTTTCAAAAAAATACCTGGTGTGGTGATGTGTGCCTGTAATCCCAGCCTTGGGAGACTGAGGCTAGGGGTTACTTGAGTTCGCGGGTTCAAGACTACTCCGGGCAACATAGTGAGACCTAGTCTCAAAAAAAATAGAAAAAAAAAAAAAGGTTTAAATCCTTAATCTGTAAAACGGGGCATCTTGGGGAAATTCAACAGAGCAAGTTGTCAATAAACATCATCTGCGTCATTATTTTTTTATTTCTATTTTTCAATTAAAAAAATTTCTTTATTTTTATTCTTTAAATCACAACCTCAGTAAATGGCTGTTGGGATCCTTCCCCCTCCCTCAGGCGCCCCCTCCCTTCACTCAAACCCCTCTCTTTGTTGTTTGCTAGTGGGGTTAAGTCCATTTGTCTCTTTCTCTCCTGGGGCCGTGTCCTTGCACTGGGTGAGGGACTGTGTTCTTGGGACCAGGAGAACCGTGCTGGAGTTCACCTGGCCTTGGGCGGCCCGTCTGTGTCTATTTGTGGTCTGTCCCTGTTTCCTCGCTGCAGGCTGTCTCCTCCACTCCCTTCTCTGTGTTGTTTTGCCACTTTACCTTCTGGTTCTGGCATGTGGTTTCGGGGGCCTCACCCCCCCCCCCCAGCCAGTGTTGAAGAAGCTTCTCTGTGGGAGTTAGGGTACAGGTGTCTGTGAATGACCAGCTCCCCTCCCTCGGCTTGCAGCCGTGCTGTGGGACACTTGTTGCACTTTCTTCTTAGGCCGATCTTACAGCTGCTGTGTTTTATACTCACAAGAGCCGTTCCCCGGACGCCTGGAGATGACTGCGTCCCCATTGCATCGCCTGGAGCCCAGGCGTCTCCGGTGGCGTTGCGGGCGCAGGGTAGACCCGAGGGAGGCCCGGGCCTGCAAGCTCTAGACACAGCCGTTCGTCCCCTCAGCCCTGAGGAGAGCCGCGCTGGTGTCCCACCCGACGGAGAACTCAGGGTCCTTCTCAAGTGGCCTCGAAGCCTCTTTCCACGGAGGTGTCTGGGCTGATTCTGCCCCTGCGACAGGCAAAGCCTCACGTCTCGAGACGGTTGAGCCTGTCATGTGTAGGGCACCGAGCTAGGCTGCGCAAGGAGAGAGATATATTTAACAATTGTATCAATATATTAATATAAAATATGCATACACACATACTTACTTTGATATTTTATGCTCATACACATTAATATTATCTAGACTATAGAATAATAGGTTATGCATTAATTCACATGTTCATGTCGATATATTTATGTATTTATACATTTCAAATACATTGATATTAAATTGTTTCTATTAAATTACATTTCTATTAAATGATATTTCATAATGTCGAAGTAACAAGTATATAGTAGAAAGTATATAAAGTGTAATATAAAATATCTAAGATAAGGATATTAAATTAAGCTAAATTTAAATTATATAAATTAAATTATATTAAATTCATATAAATATATTCATATAAATATATATAGTTTGGCTGTCATTGAAAACCTACTTCTCAATTTCAAGCAAGTGCATAATAATGACAATATATCAGGCATATTGATACCATTGTAACACGTAATAGTTATTTTGTACTAAACCCTATTTTGTAGAGCTTTTTTTCTTTTCTTTTTTCTTTTTGCGTCTGTAAAATAATTCAGGGCTTGAAATAGGAACACCACTGAGTTGGAGAAAACTTCTTAGAGCAAGACAACACGTTTTTTGTTTTTTTTTGAGAATTCAACATGACTTTATTCATTATTGTGCTCCATTCACTTTAGGAACTCCAGTAACAACAGAATAAGATGCCTTTTCCTTTGTATACTTTTGTATTGAATAAAATAAATAATAAAGATTTTTTAATAAATAACTTTCAGAACTTCTCTAAAAAATATAAAATGTTTGGTTAATTAGCTATGTGTTGATTGAGACCAGACCAGATATCCTTAACCTACTGCTTTAGTTCAGAGCTGGTGACAATCAGCACTCTTCTATATATTGAATTCTTGATTTTAAGAAGGAGATGTTTGATTCCGCTTGGTGGTGAAAGTAGCTGCTGCCAATATCATTTCCAAGATTCATATCTGGAAATGGCAAGACCACACGTTTAACAGAAGCAGGAGTCTACGAACAAAAGTGACACGCTCTTGAAATGTATCTTTCCATTTTCACTGCTACAGGAAGCCTGTGGTTTAATCGAGAAGGTTGAAGCGGAGCAAAAGTCCCTCTACTTGTATCAGAAGCACCTGGAAAGCTCAAAACAAAAGCAAAGCCGAGTCCCGCCACCTCCCATCCTGATGTCCCGAACCCATTGCTCGGTGGCCTTAAAACCTGCTCCGTTTACCTCCGATGTGAAGGTGCGTTGTTCACTGTGAACTTCACATCAGGCCGTAAGGCCTGAGTAACTTTGTGATGGATCACCATGGTCGATGCCTTTTTAGAACTTGAGTTGTCGTGTTTTATCAAACGCTGTGAGACTGAATGAGATGCAGAAATAAGCACAAATAAAGTCAGGCTCCACCGCTGGAAGAGTTTTAGACGGATGGGAAGTGGATGCCAGCGAGAAATAATACCACTTCCTGTTGCTTTATAGTTGGGAGGTAGAAGTAACATTCATCTCCCATCTAATTGTGCTAATAAAGCATATTATTGTAGTCGTTAGCATTTTTTGAGGTTCAAAAGTTAGATCTAATTTTGGATTTGTTTCAGAGTAGGGATTCACCGATTTGGAAAACTCAACCCAGAATTGCATAATTTACCAAGCATTCTTGTTTGTTTTTATACAAATCCTTTGGTTTTTGTAACCACACTTCCATTTTTTACGTCTTTCAAATTTGTGACCGGTGTATTTCATACAACTTAGGAATAAGAAGAGATACGAATTCCAAATTTGACCTGTAATTGTAGGACTCGACCTAGGCTATCATGTGCAGTTTACATAATTATACACTAACTGAATTGTGTGTTCCGGGAAATAATCACCTCCATTACCCACTCCAAACACTAGATGGTGCTATGGGTTTAAATAAGTTTTCTGGGTCGCGGCTTCAGCCATCTTTTGTTTTTCTCAAAATCACCTGTGAAGGCACGCCTTTGATTAAGGTCTGTTTTCATAGTTGGAAATTCAGCTGTTATTTATGAACTTTAACTTAGAAAGTGAGTATTGTGTTCAGGATGTCTTTACTCTTGTGTAGATTGTAATTCCATAGTGCTTATAATTACACAAACTAAGAGGTTTTCATGTTTGGAGCAATACAAAGGAAACATGCTTCATGTATAGAAGCGTGTAAAAATGCTTCTAGAGAATTTTATCTTTCAAGTTCTGGTTTTTATATAGAACTTGATTTAGAACAATGATAATCCAAGTTTTATAATACAGTCTTCCCCCCTTTCCTTTCTCTCCCCCTTCCTCTCCTAGAGAGAAATGGCTGCCTTTGTATGGAAAGTGAAGAAGAGTTAGTTTCTAAATTTCTTTCCAAGATTCCCATTACTTTTACCCCCCTGACCTACAGTTTCCAAGTTCCTTCAATGCTTTCTTTGTCCTGGGTGTTCTCTTGCTTTTAGCTAATGCTTCTTAACCACCTAAGACGTTTTCCTTGGAAACAGAAGGATCTGCATACCTGTATAAGAAATGAACTCACTGAGGCCCCGGAAGCTCAGACATATTAAGTTAAAAAATAGTTGATTCTGCACAAATCATACTTTATAGAGTCATCCTGTGTATCAGGGTTGAGAGGGATTTGTGCAGATTAGACACCCCTAGGACCCGTCTAAGGGTGAACCTTAGACCTGCAGGAAGAAATAGCAGGTTAAGTTGTAAGAGGCAGTGATCTCTTAGAGAAGAACAATTGCATTTTCCCTTCTTTGCGACTTCCCTTGTACTTTCAGAGTTGAGAGAACCTCTGGGAAAAATGGGATGCCACCTCCCCCCCCCCCAGTAGGACAACCACCTCATCCCCACCCTCCAGACCTTATGGCTTCCTTCTAGTAGTTCCCCCTGGGTTTCAGCTGACTCCCTTTGCCCTTACAGTGAGCTCAGTTCACTTCAATAAGGCTCTTCATTATTTTGACACCATAACAGGCCAATTATCTAGCCATGTAGTCAAGTGTAAGCTTGGTTGTCTTGGTGGAATTTGCATTTTTGCTTTGAGTTTATGTTTATATGTAAGAATTTTTGAAACGATACTAATTTGTCAGGAAATCTATAAGTTGGAGAAAAAAGTTACCAATCGTCTTATCATTTTACCATCAAGGTCTGCTATGATACTTACGCGGGAACCTTTTCTCGCAGGCTTTCATACAAATGTTACAGTGGATAAGTTGCTGCTTTTTCCACTTGCTTTTTGTCATATATTAGCACATCAAATATGAAAACAATTTCATTGATGATCTCCTTTTTCCCAACAAGGTCAAATCATCTGTGGGATCACCCCCTGCCATGTGTAATCCTGGGCAAGTTACTGTACGCACCTCGCATCTCCATTTTCTGCAAAGCAAAATTGACAGTAGTAATCTCATCTCCAAGTGTTTTGTGACTATTAGACAGGCTAGGGAAATCTGCTGGGAGCAGCAATGCTTGGCACATAGGAACTGCTGAATTAATAGCAGTTAAAATAGTAATGGATAATATTTTAGCCGTGATCGTCCCAGGTGAATGAGCTCTGCGTGTGTCTTTTTCAAATGATTCAACCGAAGTCTATCAGTAAAATTAGATTTCATGTTTCAAAGCTTGAATAGTTAGATTTTTATTTAGGAAAGCATTCTTTGTGCCACATCCCCATGAAGGAAATTGAATGCTCATTAAGTAGACTGCACATGATGGATGTGTCTCTGTCCTTGGCAGGTCTCCTGGTACTGCATTTTGGGTTGCAAAGCAGAAGGCAGCTATGGAAAAGTGAGGCTAAACAATAACCACCTCCCAAACTCAGGAGAAGCGGTAGGTCAAATTAAAAACTGTCCTGAAATTCTAACTAACAGAAATCATGACGTCCTACTAGCATCTCTCTAATGACTATGGGTGCTTTTTCTTTTTCATAAAGTCATTATTTCAGCGAGTTTCTCTAATTTCAACATGAGTCATAGCTAAAATCCAAGTAAATGAATATGTTAAGTTCTTATATTTAAGATTTATTTAATTGTATGTTAAAGGTCATGGTACCTTTGAAATGGTGCGCTTGCTACATCACAGGTGCATTCTTTTTCAGAGAATGAAACATCTTGGCAGCATGAAACAATCTCAAAACTTTGAGGAATCATATTTAATTATAATTTCTCAATGTCCTTGACTACACAGACATGTAGTCCATCCTTTCCAACACAAGTCTCTGAAACAGAACAGTTCTAGAGCCCCGCCTCCCAACTCCTGTCAATTTCTATATCATCCCAAAGTTTTGTCAAATGCCAGGGACCACAATGATGTGAAATATATATATATATGTATAACTAAATTACTTAATAAAAAATGCTAAACATGAAGGAAGAATTCTCTCTCTCTTGGAATTTTGTGGGAATAGGTAGTTTTAAGATATTTTAGCAATGAAAAGAAGGCAGCTGGGGAGTTTAATAGAGGCTTGCACACATTTGATAGGTTTTGAAAGTTATTCAGAGCCCGTTCTACTGTGGCTCTCCAGAGTAAAAAGGAGAATGTTTTATTGATTATAACATGAAGAAGAAAACATATGAAGACTATCTGCAAGATTTGGGGGCTAGGAAATATTTTTTAAAGACTAAACACAGTTGCTAAAAAGAAAAAATAAACTATGTTTATTTAGAAATTTTGTTAATCGGAAAACATCATGGAGAGAAGGAAAAGGAAGTGGTGAGAGAATGCTTAAACCAAACAGAGAACTTATTTCCAAAATCCATTTAAGAATCTTAACGATCGATAAGAACAAGGCAGGTGAACCCCAAAATGGGCATTTTTCTTGATTAGGCACTTCCTAAAGGAGGACCTCAAAAAAGGAACATGAATTTCCCATACCTAATTTGAAGGATGCTTTTGTTCACAGATACCAGCTGATGGTAAAAGCATTTTTGAAGTGAAAGGTTTAGAAACCAATGAAAAATACATATTTGCAATTGCTGCTTATTCTTCTACTGGTAAACTTGTCGGAGATGCTGTTGGAGAAACAACAAAACCAATTCTGATTTACCCACCTCTTTCTGCTGTTACTGCTCGTATGTTCTTGACACAGGTAAAAGAGATTGCCATTTTGTTTTTTCCTGGTGTTTTCTGTTAAGCAGCAGTTACTAAGTGATTTCTGATAGAGTAAAAGCTACAGCAGGTGTTCTAAAGCTCCTGTAGTGCATCTTTGACATTATTGCAATTTAGTCTCATGAAATGGGCCTCAATCCTCCTCTTACTGGTGAGTTTGAGTCTTGTAAAAACTTTTTTCTATATTACACATATAACACCATTTTTAATTTAGTTTTTAAGCAATCATTTTGTTGTTTATGTGTGTGTATGTGTGTATATATGTACTGTGTGTATATGTATGTATATAAATACATTATACACACACATATATGTATAATGTCATGCCATTCCCTGGGATTCTCCCTCCATCTTATCACACATGAACCTTCATCTTGATCTTCTTGCCCTCCTCCCTTCCCAGAATTCTCCCTCCCCCTCCCTGTCCCTAGCTACTTGCCCCAGTTTTGCTATTAGATTATTTTGACTTTTTCTTGGCCTTTTATTTGTTATTCCTGTTTCCCATCTATCGGTGACACCATATGGTTTCTGTCTTTTTCTTTCTGACTTATTTCTGCTAATAAGATTCCCTCTAGATCCATCCATGTCATCACAAATGCATCAACATGTAACACTATTAATTTCTTTTTTTAATGTATATCTTATTTTTCTCAAACTAATTTTTATTTAGGATAATTTTTTTTTATAAATTAGTTTTTATTGGTCGCACATATATGTATATCTATATACATGTTTATAAATTACATCATTGTTTACCCCAAGGTTCTCCCATCCTTATCACCCATGAGTCATCTTAATCTGTTGTGCCCCCCCATTTTTAACTTCCTCCCCCTCTCTTGCTCTGTGCTTTCGTCCTGTTGGCAGTTTTAAAGTTTTCTTGTCTGTTTGTTTGTTTTTCCTCTACCCATCCTATAAGTTGAGACCATCCCATATTTCTCTTTTTCTTTCTGGCTTATTTCTGCTAACGTGATACCTTCTAGCTCCAACCATGTTGCTGCAAATGACCTAAGTTTGTCTCCTTTGATTGATGCATAATATTCCATTGTAACACTATTAATTTTAAAATTAGGCTCACAGGGGACATTTGCCAATGTCGGGAGACATTTTTGCTGGTGATAACCTAGGGAGCACTATAGAGCCTTAGTACTAGAAATCAGTGATGTGCCCTGTGAGGCAAAGGACAGCTTCCTCATAATAAAGAATTTTCCAGCCCTGGGTCAGTAGTGCCACATGTGTGTGTTCTACAAAAATGTGTACATACGCACACTTACTACACATATGTGCATGAACTTATGTATAATGTATAATTTTAATCAGTGTATATACATTACATATTTTCTTTTCTTTCTTTTTCTTTTTTGAGACTAGATCTCACTATTTTTGCCTGTGGAACCGCAGACTCTCGTTGCCCAGGGTACCACAGACTCAAGTCATCCCCAGCCTCAGCTTCCCAGGTAGCTGGGGTTACAGGTGCACGCCACCACGCCCAGCTATTTTTTTGGGACTAGGTTTCGCTACAGGTCCCAGGTGGGACTCGAACCATGATCCCTAGCCCCGGCCGCTTCATAGGCTGAAGCTTATAGGCACGAGCCACCATGCACATATTTTCATTTTTTATATAATTGCCATTTTTCTATTCTGTTAAGTTTTCTTCCAGAACATAATTCTCAATGACCGCACAGTATTACTTCTTAAAGCAATATCATAGTAGTTTACTTAGTCATTTTTATTGTTAGAGATTGAGTTACACTTTGGGCTTTAGCTATTCTAAGCAAACCTGTGATGCATATCTTTGTATATAAATTTTTTTTGCCTGCATCCATGATTACTTCTGTAGGATAAATCTCTAGAAGTGATATGTCTGGGGCTAATAGCAATCCATAGATCTGGGTTCAAATTTCAGCTCCTTATACATGAGCTATGTGATTGGGCAAGTATGTCCATCTGTGAAGTGGGTTTAATAATAGTAACTGCTCCCCAGAGCTACTATGACTAATTGGAATTATGCGTGTAAGATGCTTAACCTTAGCACTTACCCCCCACAGTAGGCACTTCCGATATATTATTATTATTTATAATATGGATCTATTCATGAATGCACCCTTTTGCTGAAATGGCTGAGTTAAAATAAACCATTACGCGTGAAGAGGGCGCTGGAGAGAATGATTCATTCACCTAAGTCTTAAACATCTAATTTTAAGCAGCTCCAGAGCTGATAGCTATTCTAAATTTTATCACATTTCTATGGTGCTATTTTTTTCTCTTAAGAGTTTATTAGCATTATAGACTATAAGATCTTAGTGGCATTTTATATTATCATATTTTTCAAAGAAAATTAAATTGAGAGAACTGCTAGGATTTGTCTAGCATTGGTTTAGCATGTCACATCGGCTCATGGTTTTCTGATGTTTTTATTTCTTTGGAATCTAATCTATTCCTTAATTTGTAGTGATGGAGTTATTTCAAAGTGAGGAACCAAATATTTCATCAAGGCCTAATTTTTCTCCAGGGAGTGGTTTGACTCTTGGGCTTCATTTGGCAGAACTTTCATTGAAATTTAATAAAACTAAGTCCAGGCTTACTGCTGGGATAATGAGAAGTGTCATAAAGTAATGACCTGTGTTTCTTTATTGACACTATATTTGCGGCTCTGGTGTTCAGTTATGACAGTTTATGAGCATTCGCTCTCGTAGCGTTAAGTGGCTAAAGCAGAACTTTTGCATTTAGTAAGCTCCTCCAATTTACAACTTGTCTCGGTTTTTAATTTCTAGCAAGTAAATGTACCCTTCTTTCCCAACACCTGTCCATTTTTCATGAAGGCAGTTAGCTTTTAGCTGCAGGATCATTTTGTTCTTTAAGAACTCTTGTTGTTAAGTGTGTTAAAATATGGAGCTATTTCACTAAGTGCCCATGACTAACTTGGTTTAGGATTTTAAGTTGTACTTTTCTTCAACCTTATTGTATAGATGTAAAAGAATCCAGATGACTCTTTTTTTCCCTAGGTTTTCCTTTATTGTAGTAATCCATTAATTTAGGTTATCTAGAAATATTTTTTTTGGGGGGGTGCTTTATGAGTTACATGTTTTCTGTGGCTATTTTCCAATTTTGTCCTCTTTATCAACTTCTTTCTTTCTATTATTCCCTTTCAACTTTGAAATAGCAACATATTATGAACAAAATATAGAAAACTAGACATCTGATTTTGACCTGAGAAGATGAGAGAGGATGATTTGAGGCCAGTTGCTTGTTCTCCATTTCCCCATCTGTAAAATGGCTGTGACATTTTGCTGTCAGGAAATGGGGAACATCATTTATGGAAAACTACTACGTGTCAAACATTTTAAAATTCATTATTCACTTGATTGCAATGGGTCTATGAAATGATGCCATGACATTATAGCTGAGGAACTGGAGATGAGTCTTTCTCTACCAATCCCATCTTCCTCCAGAAAGGGTGTCTCAGGGAGGTTAAGCGAGTCACACAAGGTGACTCTGGTAGCACATATAAGCTTAACATGAACCAGCTCCTGCACGCCCGCTGCTCTGTCCAGGTTGTGAGCATGTCATGAGTTCACCTGCGAACACGTGCCAAGTTCTTTTAAAGCCTACATCTCTGCCACCTCTTCTCTCTCGCGCTGACATTGTTCACCAGGCTTTGATCAGAATTGGCAGTAGAATTTAATGCTTTGTCAGTTATCACAGTGGTGCAGGAGAGAGGAAAATGAAGTTCATCCATTTTTTCCCACTTTATATATGACTCCATTGAAACCCTTTGATTAATAGCGGTTTTATGTTAGTCTCTGGCCTTTCCTATTTTAAAAAAGAAATCTTCCAGCTAAAACAAAATCTTCTCCATTTTTAAAGCTGTTCTGCCCTCTCATTTAGAACTGAGCATTGCTGTTACCTTTGCTTGTTTATTTATTGATGAATTGTTTATTTAATGTCTATTTTTGTACCAGATTTGAGGCTAGCTGGCATCTCCTCTTCCTCTGGGATGTCTTTTGTACCAATCTTATTAGCGTAACAATAACCTTAAAATAATATATGTATATATATTTCATATCTTTGTATTCCCCAGGGTTCATCTACCTTTTCCCCGCCCTGACTACTCCCCCCCAACCCCCCACCCCCAGTTGTGTACTTTAGTTTGGTTGTTAGCTTGTTTTGACCTTTTGTTTTTCCTATGTCCCATATAGTAGTGAAACCATTTGACTTCTGTCTTTTTCTTTCTGATTTGTTTCTGCTACTATGATTTCTTCTAGGTCCATCCATGTTATCTCAAATTCATCAAACTTGTCATATTTAATTGATGAGTAATATCCCATTGTGTATATAGACCA
The DNA here is from genome assembly GCA_004024945.1 of Uropsilus gracilis. Taxonomy (NCBI): domain Eukaryota; kingdom Metazoa; phylum Chordata; class Mammalia; order Eulipotyphla; family Talpidae; genus Uropsilus; species Uropsilus gracilis. The sequence goes on along the minus strand of PVHY01007725.1, from coordinate 24,101 downwards.
CATCTATTTCATCCATTCATCTATCTTGGGACATTCGGGTTGTTTCCATATCCTTGCAATTATGAATAGTGCTGCAGTAAACATCCGGGCACAGGTGTCCCTTTGTACCCACATTGAGGTCTCCTTTGGGTAGGTCCCCAGAAGAGTGATTGCTGGGTCAAATGGTAGTTCCATTTTCATTAACTTGAGGGTCCTCCACACAGCTTTCCATAGTGGCTGGACCAGTTTGCACTCCCACCAGCAGTGTAAGAGTGGCCTGCACAGCTCTGAAGCAAGTACTCAGTTTTACCAGCCTAGATAACCTGTGAGTAGATAACTTTGCACTTGTGGCTTCAGCTGAGACCCTAAGGGAAATGAGAGAACCAGTCAGTTTGAGGCCCTGCACCTGGGCCCTCTGCAGAGTCCAGCAGCTCTGAGCCCCGTTCGTTTGCATCTCTGTACCTGCTTCTATGTGTTTCCATCTCTGGTGGAGAAATGGCACCTCCTGAATAGTTCTGTGTCCTTTAATTTTGGCTCCAAGCAGGCATCAGCTAAGTGACTCATGATCTGGATTCTGAATTCCTGGGTCAGACAGTCCCATCAGCCCACCCAGCATTATCAAGAGTTTGTCTTCATTTTTGAGGTTTGATCCCACATCCTTGTTTTTAAACTTCACCCCTTTTTTCCTGCTTTGGTTTCACATCCAGGCGAGGCTGAGCAGGAGAGCTGTAGGCTCACCTTCACCTTTGGTGCCAGGAGGAAATTGGAAGCTTCCAGCTGGCAGGAAATTTTCCATTTACAACACCCTGGTCACCAATCAAGACTCAGCACATTGTTTCTGCCTTGCCCAAGTCCAGGGGGAACCTCACTCTCCCTGGGAATCCCTTTTATGAGTAATAAACTTGCTCTTAGTTCTCCTGCTGCAGGGACTGTTATTGGCCTCCTCTTTAGAACCAGATGTTAGGAGGGGGGGTTCATCTTTTGATGGGAGACTGGAAGACAGTCAGCTGGAACCAGGCTCTTGTTCCTGGACCCATTAGCCACAGGACAGTCGGGATTAGCTGCCTGGTACCCTCTTCTGTGGGTAGAAGGTCGTCATCAGGAAAAGAAGATTTTAAAATTCATCTAGTTCATTTCTACTGGGTGCTTATCTGTGCCATGCTTCCAGGTTAGTCACTCTAAAATGGGAGTGTACACAAGAATGACTGTGGTTCTGGCTAAGTATATTGCAGGGCCCCCCTGCCAGACCTCATGATTCATGATTCATGGGGTGGGACTCAAACATTTTGCATTTCATATCAATTTCAAGGCAGTGTTGATGCCGATAGTCCGGGCACCAAACTCTGAACACCACTGTTCTCAGCCAAGTGAGCAAAATGCCATGTGGGAGATAGTTAATAAGCAATGGACACAGGTGAATACCTACATTATGCAGTGTGTTGCAGTAAGCTCTAGAGGATGAGATGGCAGAACCTGGAAAGAGGAACTGGGCACGTGATGTGGAGAGTGAAGGTGCATTATGGCGTAAAAGAGGGTGATGAGCAAAGACTTCACCGAGGAGGTAAGATTTGAACAGAGTCTTGAGGGCATGAGGGAGATGCTTCTGGAAGAAGAGCTTTTGCAGAAGGAGCTGGAGCAAAGCTCTAAAGGTTCCAGAAATGTGGCCAAGATGACTCCTAAACAACAAGAAGCTGAGAAACTCAAGGAGAGTAAAGGGATGGGTCAGAGAAGCAAGAGGGGAGGAGGTGGGCTGGGGAGGCAGGTCATGCATTGATGCCAAAGCCGTTGTAGAAACTTTGGATTTTTCCGTGAGTGAATAAGCCATGTTTGAGGGCCTTGAGTAGTGGGATGACATCACGTGACCTTCTACTTTTAAAGGGTCACCTGGCTGCTGTGAAGGGGTAGGTGAGTATGGAAACATGAATACATTTATTACTATGGAAGCAGTAAGAGAGGAATGTGACTTGGCAAGGGTGACGGTAGTTTGAGTGGTAAGAGGTGATCAGATTATGGGGATATCCTGCCTTAAAGATCCAGTTAACGCGTGCTGATGGAGTAATAGCTTTGCGAAGTAAGAGATGACACTTGGCTATTCAGCTGACCAGCTGGAAGCTAGAGTCAAGTCTATCTGGGTCGGGAAAGGCTATGGGTGGTGTGGATGTGCTGTAGGAGTGACCAGAAATTCAGCTGGAGGCATGTTACAGTAAGATTGTTTGATAGAATTGCTGAGCTGTCAGATGTGTGAATCTGGAGTTTGGGAGAGTTTGGAAAGAAAGGAGAGCAATTCCAGAGTGGTCACGTGACAGTGAAAGCATGGGGGTGATAGGAGGGTAGTCAGAGAAGGAAAGAGATTCAAAGGTTGAGCCCTGGCTTATACCCTTATAGAGTGATTGGGGCAAAGAGCAGGTGCTTGCAAAGCACCTGAAAAGAAATGTGGTCTTTGAAGTAAAATGAAAACCAAGAGTGGAAATCTGAAAGGCGGTGAAGGCGGTCTATCAAGGAAGAGGGCGCTGCTATGCTTATTTTAGCCTTCTTTTAGTGCTTCCTACTCATCGTATTGTCTCTTCCTCTTCAATCTACCCTGCACATCAGACTAGATAACCATCTCTGAACCTGCCCGCATCAGAGCCCTCTGCTCGCACACAGATGCGGCATTTGAGAAGGCTTAGTTTCATCACGATGTCTTGTCTTGTTTACAATGTTTATGCACTGAGTAGGTCATCATATTTGAAAGAATCTATATATTTTACAGGAAAGAACATCCCACAATCGTTTCACGGACCTCTCATCCATTACCTGCTCTCACTTTCCATGGTCACTCTTGGAAGTGTAGGATTCTTCATCCAACACCTTCATTGACTGAAGCAGCTCAGAGAAGTGACTCCAGCACCTCTCCTAGTCTCAGCTCCACTATTTCAACGGAGTGTCAGGTTCTGTACACATTTCAATTGCCCCAGACTCCTGTTTCCTTATCTGAACAGAGGAGGTTGGTTGAGCTCCCTGCATGTGTCAGCGATGTAGAGCCAGTGGAGAAACGCATGTAGAGGGCTTTGTCTGGCACTTGACATCTTGAAAGTTTCTCCCTGAGTCTCAAGGCCTGAAACCAGGTCTCACCTCACCTGCCTGATCATCCTGCTGTCTGTCTGCAAATCGTGGTGCCTCCTGCCAGTCTTTGCGGAGGGCAAAGTGGTGGTTTCCACTCAGTGAGCCTTGCTCAGCTTGCTCTGCACTCTGGCTGCCTGTCCATCAGTTCAGGGGTCAACTCCAGCACCACCTCCTCCTTCATCTTCATCTTCATGTCTTCATCTCTTCTTATCTAAGCCCCCATCATATTGATGCTATTCTTTATAGTTTCCCTGTGATTTCAGGCATCTTATATATGAAACAGGATTACATTTTCATGAACTATGAGATCATTTTAAGCTTTGAAGAATCTTTTCTAACAGTACTTAGCACCCAGTAGAAACTTCACAAGAGTTCATTGACTGGTTGAGTATGAGTACTGATTTGGCAGGTTTTAGAAGTTCTGGTTCTCTAAGCCATACCCATGAGCAGAACCCTGACAACATGTCATTTACAGTTTTCATTGAATAAATTCATTTCGACTTCATAGCCTACCTGGTTCCTTTAAAGACTGGCACAGCACACCATTCATCTGATGAGATTTCATATTATTATTCATATTTAAATGAAACAATTTTTAGAAATATCACTAAAGCAATATATTCTACCAGGAGAAATCACTGTTTTTATCTCCTCTTAAGCATCGAGGTTTTATCAGTGGAATCAGTTACTTTGCCTGATGCTGAATGTATTAGCCTCAAAACATATCATGGCTTCTCGGAAGTGTCTCTATTTAATTCCTCACTCTTTTCAGCTGTGTACCCTTTGTTGTACAAAAACTCAGAAAGTGTCACTCAGAACCTGAGAAGAATGAAGGATATTTCATATTTTGGCTATGGGAAATCTGATTGTTTCTCTTGGAACAGATCGTTCATTATAACAGTGTCTATAATAAATGGAGCGCTGCCGAGATAGATGGAAATGAAATTAATTTGGCTCAGATGTGATCTTTGTTTTGCTTATGAGAATTTGAAACATCCTTCCAGAGTCTCAAATTTCCATGCAATTTAGAAATAAAAGAGATTTCAAAATGTGTCTGTCTCCCTTGCCAGTGACTGTTGTTACTGTCCTGTCACACTGTGGAACAGCACAGCACATGTGAGTCATTAGAGATGGAATCTCTTATGTTCGTGTCACCAGATTTTGCTTTAAGATAAACATTTCACAATTGAACATATTGCCTAAGGTCATGCACTTTGTGCTGCAGGTCGCCTACCAGATTGGTAATCACGAGTTGGCTAAGAAAGTCTTCTCTCCAGTTTGGGATTATTTTGTTGCTTCACCTCATCGTGATGATCAATCTGTGATCTCTTTAAGCAACATAATGACTATCACGCAAAAAAGGTAACATTGTTTTAAAGGATCTGTTTGCTCATTGAAGATAGAGATGTTGTGTGTAAAACGTAGAATTGATTTCTTTTCCATCCCATGTTAAGATAGTTTAGAAAAGGCTGTTTCCAAAAAGTAGTTTATTAAGTATATATGTTCCTTGTTAGAAGCTTCCTCACTAAAGTGGAAAAGCAAAAACCAAAATAAAAAAATAAGGCACTGTAGGCATATGGATGCTTTTAGAATGTAAGTAATGGAGGTTATGGGGAGAGAGGGAGAAAACCCCAGTACTAACCAAGGTGATTTCATATATATCAGAAAGCACACATAGGCAATGGAGATTTATATAAGAAGGAAAGAACAAATTGGGGTTAAGGTCACAGTCTGTAGGTAAGAAGGTGAAGGTTTTCCCTCTGCTTTAAGAGCTCTTAAATTAGCCCAGAATTAAACTGTTGACATCACGTACAATCCCAGGTCACCCTTTGCTTTTGTAATATTTTCCTTAAAAAAAAAAAAAGATGTTTAAGAGAAGGCTCAGAAATAAAGATTAGTGTAATTTCAGATTGTCTCAACAGCAAATTCAAAAATAATCTCCTTAACTTGCTTGTTAATACCTGAAATTCCTTTAGTAAGATAAACTTCATCACTCACTGAAAGATAATGCGTTGAAAGATGCAGCTGCTGGTTGAGACAAGGCATTGAAGATGCTATGCACACAAAGGTATAATGCCATTCGGCTGAACAATTGCAGAGTTTGCATTTATCAGGTACAGGATTTGAGAGGCAATTTGCAGGAAAAAGAGACAAGACTTGGAAGATTTTATGTGACCTTTGGAAAAGGAGAGAGGAAGTAGTCAAAGTTAGCAGGAATTTCAAGCATTAACTGAGTGGCGCATGCTTGTAATCCCACCTATTCGGGAGGTGGAGGCTAAGGATCACTTAGCCTGCAGGTTCGAGACTACATAAAGAGATCATAAAGAGATCTAGTCTCAAAAAAATAGCCTGGTGTGGTGGCATGTACCTATAATCCCAACTACCTGGGAGGCTGAGGCTAGGGATCACTTGAGTCCATGGGTTCGGGACTGCCCTGGGCAACATAGTGAGACCTAGTCTCTTTAAAAAAAAAAAAAAAGAAAATATAATTGGAAATAATCCAAGTTATTAAGTCTGCTTTCTCCCTTTCTCCCTACCCCACTCTCTCCATGGCTGATTTTACTATCCATAACTTTCATTTTTAGAAAATTCATTAATTAAAATATTGGGACTAGTCATAGTGATCCAGTCATATTGATGGAAAAAAGGATTTGACATATCAGAACCAGAACACTCTACCAGTATTTAGTGCATCTGAAACATAAGCTCAGTAGCCTAGTTTTCTTAATTGTTTAGGAGAATCTTTATTTTTCAACTGTTTGCAAAGCAACATCCCATTAGTTTTGACTGCTCTTGGGATCGTTTTGTGGCAAGTAAGAAACTTCCATCTGAAAAGGTAAGTTCACATGCTCAGTCATTTTGTGTTTCTATCTGTGATAGCTCGTATTTGCTTTTGCAGATTATACCCAGATATTTTGGCAGAGACCTCTTCAATCCTCTTATACCTTTTACTTAGAAATATTTTTGTAACAAGTGACATTAAAATTAAAGAAGAAAATCTTTTCTGTGACAATATTAAAGGCAATGAGATTTTCCCCTCTCAGCAAGTAAGTGAATTAAAAATAACTAAAAATATGCCAATTTGCCTTTATTTGTTTTTTGATGTTTCAAGTTCATGTTCCTTTGGGATGGCACATCTTTCTTTGTGCATAGACTGAAAGACTGTTATTTGATTGTGCTGGTTTATTTGAAATTTCTTGTCGGTTCCATAGGCCTAAGTTGATTCTTTTTTCTTTTCAATTTATCTTCTTTTCCTTGGTACAATAATACCAATTTCAAATATTTGAAGATGTATAAAGTGAAACAATTGTAATCCATTGCCCTGAGAATACTGTGCTTACATCTGCACTTGCTTAACTCCCATTAAAAAAAATGCATAGATAAAACTGTTGTGCACAGACAAAATGTTACTGGACTTTGTTATTTTACAAAGAGTGGGATCATGTTCAGTGTGCTATTCTGCAACCTAACTTTTCAACATGTCTTAAAATTTATCTTGGACATATTTTTATTCTGATATATAACAAGTTACACAGTTTTTTGAATAATTTATTACATTTCTGTATAGATAAGAGTTCAACCTATTTCTGATATTTATCAATAGATTATCAGGATGCTTGTTTATACATGTTTTATGTAAATCTGTAACCTTATAATGCTCTTGCTTTTAATAACAATCCTACTTACATTTTTTTCTCTACATTGAGATTCATACTTTTTTTCTCTCTTCTTCTTATCCACCACAGATATATGTGGGCTTTTGCCATTGTTTTTAATTTTTGTTGTTCTTTTTCCTACTCATCAATTAATGAACCAATAAATCATTATCTGAGGCTTTGCCAATGTCTGAGATATGAAAGTGAAAAAAATACAGCCCTTGACTGAAGGCAAATTCATTGCTTTATACAATTTGTAGAACTTTGTAGAATTTGTAGAATTTTGGTCACTCGCAAGATCAGCCTGTTGATACTATGGCCTTCAGCTTACTTTCAGCATCCAGTCTGATAATAAAGCCCATCTTTAAGTACTTGAGTGAATTCCAGAATGCCAACCTGTCTTTCTCACAACAGTTTGCTGTATAGAAAATTCTGGTTGCAACCTGTTCAGAATTTTATAATATAGATAGAAAACTGAAGTCTTTCCTCAGGAAAGGAAAAGGAGTAATAATCTAAGAATCCTACTTTTTGCATCATTTAATTATAGTCTAACTTGGTATCATTTTCACTTAAGTAACAGAATATATTAGAAGACTTGTTTGACCCACTTAAAAAATGTACCACTTTATCACAAATCCAAAAGGAAAATGAGACTTTATTAATCAAGTGGGGGTGATATTACAGAATATTTTAACTATTGATTGTTATAACTTATGTTTTTAAAAGATATATTTTTCTGACATCCAAGGGACAGGCAAGAACTTATTACCAATTAAAGAGATTTTGAGTTCTCTCTCCTTACCAGTGGTACTTGTGTTGTTTTACAAACATTTCTGAAGTTGAATTCTTGGGTTGTGTTTACCATATATACGGTTACTGAGTTGGAGTTATTCTTAAATTTAGATTTTCTTCATACCAACATTTTTGCTGTTGTTATGTCACAAGGATCTTATTTACTACTCAATTGTCAACTTAGGACACATTAAATTAAACAGCTGATGTTCAATATGGTAAATAATACCTGGTTCTTTACAGATTGCTAGACTCATTGAATGTGAGAGAGTATTAGTGGCATTGGAACTTAGCATCCACCTAAATGATTCCAGTTATGCACTTCAAGCTGTGATTCAATGCTATGGGCTCCTTGCTCCTATAATCTATCACAATATTGTCTTGGTACCTGTTGTCCAGGTAAGGATAATCCTTCCCACCCTTCCTACCTCCCCACCAACGGTATATTTATAAAGGCATTTCATCAATATAATTCAAAAAAGAGACGTCACTATACCTCTTAGAGAGTACAAATAGGTATAAGAATAAGTATGAAATTTCATGAGTTAATCGAAAAGCATTTTAGTAATTTAAATTATATGTCTGAGCAGTCATAAACAAAAGACTTCAAATGCTTTTCTCTGAAAGTATTCAGCCTGCCGCAGCCCATGTTTAAATATTGGCAATTTGCTTTGCTAGGTTTTTAAAGCCATTTAAATGTTTATGTTCTTGCAGTGTTAGAGCAGCAATATTTATTCAAAGCATACTATTAAAGTGAAATACATTTCTCCCAGAATCAAAAGGCATCTGTCTACCTAGCATTGTCTTCCTGTCCTAGATCTGAGAGGTGGCAGGTGTGAGACCTACTTAGGAGAGGTATGTCAAGATGCTCCAGACAGTTCATTAACATGTCAGACCTTTGTGTCATTGTAGGGTTTATTTCTATCCTTGGGAGTACAAGTACCTCACCCATGTCTCCAAAATGCTTGCCACTTCTTGCAATGAGGTCCTATTAGCATGATGTGATTGACAGAGAGTTGCAAAGCTTAGTTTTGAGACAAGAATGATTTTAGAGGGTGGGGTAGTTATTGTTGTTTGGTTGGGCTAAGACTGTTTATTCTTGCCTGCTCAACATGACTGGAAAGTTCTGCTACTTCTTCCTAACAGGATAGAAAACAGGAGCCATGTCAGCGTGCTTGACTTTTAATGGGCTCTAGCAAAGCCAACACACCTGCTGTGTGTACCTGCTGCCACCGGTGGGCAGTTGGTTGAGGTCAGGAGAGTCTGCTGTCATTTTCTGGAATGTTACTGAGTTGGGATGCCTTGAGCTACAGCTTCCAGCGTGGGTGATAGCTATGGGAAAGAGCCTTCGGCAGGGAATTTCTAATTAAATTTTATTATTTAGAGTAGGAAAAGATGAGTGAAACCGAGGACTGTTCCAGAAATAGCTTCAATGTCTTTGACGGAAGAGTCATTCCCATTCAGGAGGAGGAGAATGGATGTTTTTAGTAACTAGTCATCAAAGAGAAAGTCAAGTTTGACCTCTGTTTGTTACTATATAAACAAAAGTCCAGGCCTACTAACTACTTCAATGTAAAACAAAGCAAGATTTTTATGAAAAAAATCCCAGATTACATATGCAATCCAGGGAGAAACATATCTAAGCAAGACAGGACTCTCAGAAACAATGAGAAAGAGAAAACATACTTAATGTCTGATCTACCGCCTACTTTCTACCTATATCTTTTATGGACTGTCAAAATGTGCTGTGTTTTAGTGTCCTTTATGAACTTATTTCATCCTCTCTGCTAGTTTTCCAGTTAGTTTAGACAAGGAATACATTTAAAAGTTGAATGTGTCAATTTTATGTGAGAGTACAGACCTTCATCCTCAATATGGGGTTTATCAATAATTATTGGTAACAATAAAATTGTATGGTTGAAAACATGCATCCTTTGAATGGAATATTTTATACTGAGCAGGGATCATAGTTTTAAATTAAAACAATTGTGCATCATTTTCAGATCTTGATAAAGTGTATGGTAGTTTTACAAGGACTTCCAAGTATTGTCCTTTCAAAGAAAAGCACGGCGAGTTTCGAAAGCATACAACACATGATAGCTTGCTGCATCTTCTATACAACAAAGGTATTTATCTCCTGTTTTGCCTAATGTAATAAAATTCAGGATCAGTAATGTTTGGAAGGTTGAAGTACTTTTAATCATAGTAACTAGAATACTTTCATTTTTAAATTAATTTTTATTTTATTTTATTTTTATTTTCATTTTGCCTACCCCAAGGTTCTCCTACCATCTTGTCACTGGTGAATCATCATGTTAATCTCTTTTGCCCATACCCCCCCCCAACTTTATCCCCTCGCCTTTTCTTACTCTATGTTTCAGTTCTGCTGAAAGTTTTAAATTTTCCTTGTCCTTTTGTTTGTTTGTTTTCCCCATTTCCTGCATATAGGTGAGACCACCCAGTATTTCATCTTTCTGGTTTATTTCTGCTAACATGATTACTTCTAGCTCCATCCGTGTTATCACAAATGCATCAAATTTTTCTTTTTTGATTGATGAGTAATATTCCATTGTGTACATAGACCACAACTTTCTGATACATCCATCTGTTTGGGGGCATTTGGCTTGTTTCTGTAGCCTGGCTCTAGTCAATAGTGCTGCAAACATCCGAGTACAGGTGTCCTTTTGAAGGAGTATTTTTGTATCCTTTAGGTAGATTTCCAGAAGTGGGATTGCTGGATCAAATGGTAGTTCCATTTTCAGAAGTTTGAGGGTCCTCCCCTCAGCTCTCCACAGCAGCTGCACCAGTGTCATTCCCAACTTTTAAACATAAATGTACTTTTAAACATAAAAAACGTTTGCAACCCAAAAGCACTTGATATCAAAGACAATGTAAAGTGTAAATAAGACTGAATGGCAATCTGTTGTAGAAATTTGTGACAAATTTGAGGCATTTGTCAAACTAAAATTTGATGTTTTGAGATAGCATTTGTGTTTTATAATCATTATATATTGTCACATAGAAAAGAATTTGCTTCAAGGCTCTAAAACACCGACAACATATTTACGATAGTGCTGTAATCTGCATTGCTTCTTGTCACTGCCTTCACAGTGGAAACTACAGGCGGAACTGATATGTCTTAACTCAAGAACTGAGTTAGGACAGTGGGGCATGGAAGATGCCAGGAGCCACGTGGCAGTTTATGAATGCTGGTTGAGCCAGGAAGATAGATAATCCCATGAAATCAGAATATTAAAAGCAACGTGGGGCCTGCAAAAAGGTATAAGAATATATCCACAGAGTATCAGGATGCTTCTGAGATTGGCATGCAGGGCTCTGAATCCAACAAACTGTAGAGGCGAAGTCAGACTAGCCATGAAGAGTAGCTTGTCTAGGCACATAGGCCAGGGAGAGAGAGGCAAGTGTGTGGTCAGTGTAGACCCAGTAAGATACACAGAGCACATGTGGTTTAGAGAGCATCTAAGGATGCTCCTTGCAGACCACAGGTAGACAAAGTGATCAGGTAGACCAGAGGTCAGGCAGCAGAGTCTGGAGATTCTGGCAGAAAGCCCGTGATGAAGGAGAGGTGGGGAGCAGCTCATACTGAAGTTCAGCAGTGTGGGAGTTACCTGACTACACCAAGAGTGGTCATCTTGAAGCGACTTGCCATTAGGATCTAAGTTTAGTGACCAAGACAATAAGATTCGGCTAGATTCTGAGCTTGCCTTTTTTTTTTTTAAGCCAGGAAGAGTAACCTGGGCTTGTTTGAATGGATTTCTCTCTCCCACAAGCATCACTCACACTATTCTATCAACATCATCTCTGCCTTTACCTCCCAGTCAGTGCACTTTTGTTTGAAAATACACAATTCTAAAAATTTTCACCCTCCATACAAGCGACAAGGGTCTGATAACAAAGCTACACAAAGAACTCACACAACTTAACAAAAACAGAGCAAAGAACCCAGTTAAAAAATAGGGAGAAGATCTAAAAAGACACTTCTTCAAAGAGGAAGTCCAAATGGCCATCAGGCGTATGAAAAAATGTTCCACATCACTAGCAGTAAGGGAAATGCAAATCAAAACCACAATGAGATACCACCTTACACCAATAAGAATGGCCCACATCCAAAAAACAGACAACAACAAGTGCTGGCATGGATATGGAGAGAAAGGAACGCTTTTACACTGCTGGTGGGAATGTAAACTGGTCCAGCCAGTTTATGCTATGGAAAGCATTTGACCCAGCAATCGCTCTTCTGGGAATCTACCCAAAGGAGACCTCAATGTGGGTACAAAGGGACACCTGTGCTCGGATGTTTATTGCAGCACTATTTATAATTGCAAGGTCCTGGAAACAACCCAAATGCCCCAAGACAGATGACAGGATGAAAAAGATGTGGTATATATACACAATGGAATATTATGCATCAATAAAAAAATGACAAATTTGATGTTTTTTTGTAACATGGATGTACCTAGAAGAAATCATACTGGCAGAAACAAGTCAGAAGGAAAAAGACAGAAACCAAATGGTTTCACTAATATATGGACAACCAAATGAAACTGCACACAACTTCGGGATGGGACCAGCTGGAGTGGCCAGGGGAGGTGGTGGGGAACCCCCAGGGATCACAATGAAGTGAAATATATATATATATAAATAAATTATTAAAAAAATACACAATTCTGAATAACAGTGACTTCAAAGGGTTTTATGATAGGGTCTGTCCTTGAAGTGTTTAGAGTCTAGACAGGGAATAGAAGCATAAACTAGTTTTTCATTTTTATGCCACTTCTTTATTCAGCAAACATTTGTTGATAACCTACCCATGTCAGGTATTATAGTGGTCACTTGCCATATATACAGAGTTAGAACTAGACTGCAGGAGGAGGAACAGAGGAGGAGCAGAGGAAGATAGGAAGAGAGGGAAAAAGTTAGGAAAAGGGAGAGAATGAAGAAAAAGGAAGCGATGAGGAAGGAAAAGGAGAAAAACAAGGAAAAGGAAGAAGATGAAGAGGAGGGAGAGGAAAGAGGAGGATGAGGGAGGGAAGTAGGAGGAAGGGGAGTGATGAATAGATGATGGCGAACAGACACTAAAGGACTGGAAAAAATGGAGATTTCACTTAGATCATGAGACTTAAACCATGACCTAAAGCAAGCACTACACACTCCAATGCCTACTGGAGCCAGGGAGGTAAGAGAATTTGTCAGTTGACTGGATGTGTGTGTGTTTGTTGGGTCCTGAGGCAAACCAGAGAGTAGGTACCTTCCCCATAGGCAGTTAAATTCATTAAAAAGAAAACAGCTTCGTACCTCACATCAAAGTCTGTTTGAACAGTGTTCATTCCACAAATAAGAATGAAATGCTTACCACATCGCCTATTCTAGGCACTGTGGATGCAGCAATAAAGATCAATTTTTTGTTGTCACAGAACTTGGGAGACAGGGAACAAGCACATATAATGTAACCCTGTGAAGGTTTATGTTATGGGTAGAAATAAAAGCATTAGGTGAGAGAGATTTGTGAGCATTGGGCCTCTATAAGACAGGATGAGCCCATGGCATGAAATTTAGAACTAAGATGGATCTATAGGTGGAGGGGATGGATTATGTGAGCAAATGTCCTTAGGGACTCATGGCCAACTTTGTTTTATTTATTTATATATTATTATTATTATTATTATATTATTATTACTATTATTGATGGGAAAGGAGTGAAAAGATTTTATTTCAAAGAGAATGCATAGTATTTACTGGCACGGCAACTGTCTGATTTTATTTTAAGGAAAAGTAAATTTTTGACAACATATAAAAATCTTATGCACGCATAGGCGATGCTTAGTTTTTTTATACTTTGCTTTTAACTTGTCCCATCAAAATGAAATGGGAAGTCAGGGTGCCTCCTAATAATAAATGTTTCTTTAAAAAATTAAATTTTATTGAAGTAAAATTGGGTTACAGCACCACGTATGATTTAGGGGAATAGGTTCACTACTCCTCAGATATATTCACCAAAGCATCTCCACCACCAGGACACCCATACTCCTGTACCATCTATGGCTGAGGAAGGCTTACAAATGCTGGGTTCAGGCCATTCATGCAGACTGATGATTTCCAGCTTGTGGACTTGGCAGCTATTGTGAGAGTTTAATCTATCCGTGAGCTGACTAGTGTTTGCAGACTGAATCAATGCATTCCCACATATGTTTTTACTCTTTTGCCAATAGCTGTGAAAGCAATGGAAGTAATTAAATTTATTCTAGCTTTTAGTTAATGAGTATCACCACAGACATATAATTATAGCTCGAAATCCCACCAAAGACCACTTATTTGTTTTGAAGTGAAGAGAGAGTGGAGTTCTGGAAGTGGGAGTCTCAGCACGCATCCTAGACGTCTCCTTCCAAACGCCTCTTTCAGTTGCTATAGTAGCTGGAACACATCAGGTGGTAAAGCTGGAAGGGATGCCTTAAACCAGGGCCTGCGGGTTGGGGAAGAATTTTAAGGGAAGTCATTTCCTGTGGACTGGAGAACCAAGAAGACAGGTGGCGGGGGATTGGCCTGAAGGTCAGTGTTGCAGCTTTGCTCAGACTTCGTTGACCCCAGGAACTCTCCCAAGAAGGGCTGGATGCACCTGGCTATTTTGTGTAGGGTTGACAGGGCAGTCCCGATGGGCCAGGGGGCATCACTTCTTAGCCGCCCTGAGTGACCCATCGCTTTGACAGGATTGCTCTGGAGGCTGGCTGCAAAGAGCCCTCTACTGCTTCAGCAAAGGAACCTTGACTTGAAGACTCATGGTCTGACCTCCAGAACAAAAAAGCCTTATCCTTCCATCACTCACTGATTTGCCATGATGACTGGAGGGGCCTTGGTGAGCTGGTCTGTACAGTTGCTGAGGGAGCAGAAGCCATTAGCAGGAAGAGAAAAGGAAATGCTTCCTAATGGGGACCCAAGGGAAATGGCAAGAACTACACAGGGGAAGAGCAGGTCAAATACTATAGCTGTGTCATACCTTTCACTCTTTGGGAAACAATGACTTCAAGAAAAGGCAGGCAAGTTTTCAGAGTGGTGCAATTAGATGATTGAAACTGGAAACAATATTCTATAACGGAACAGATTTCATTTTTGAGTGAACAAATTGAATACCAAGAGTAGAGTTACAGTATCTCCTGAATCAAATATGAGAGCCCAAGAAATACAACAGAGAGCAGAATAGTTGAATTGAAGATAGTTAAAGATGAATTCAGAAGATGGATGCAGTAGAAGGAGTTCTGGTGGTAGAGAAAAAGCAAGTGAAAAAGTAATCAACTCCTTGGGTTCTAGGCAGGATTAATAAGATCTATGGGGTCGACACAGGTTGATGATATTCCTGGAGACCAAGGATAAGGACAGTCTTAGAGTTTCGAGACCCAAAGGATGGGTGACATGCAGTGGAGAGAATCAATTTGCATCAAACTTTTTATTGGCAACATTCAGAGTTAAGATACTGGCACAACATTTGTGGGATCCTGAGGGAAAATGTTCATGGTTCGAAAAATTAATAACCAGAAAAGATAGCATTTGCCAGGCAAACTAAACATCTTCAGGAGCGGAGGCATTTAAAAAGTATTCTGCCCATGTACTTATCTGAGGCAAACACTTGAGGAAATACTCTATCAAATGACAATTGATTCAGAACAGAAATCCCAAGACAGGAAAAGACAAAAAGGAGAGGAATAATGGGAGCAATGAATCTTGCAATATATGTATTATTAAAATTAAATAGATAATAATGATGTGACTAGGACTTTGTAATATAAATGCTAAGTAGGGACTCTTGAAAGAGAAGAGTCATCCCTGAATGAAAAACTTATTACTGATCTAGAACTCAAATGTCCAGGCTGTTTGGGGTTGAGGGAGATGAGAAGGGAGAAATTCTTAGTGTGTGGCTGTGTGCTTTTAAAAAATGCCCCTTGTGTAAAATTACTGATTTCTTTTGATAGGACATGTGTGTTTAAAGATTACTCAGAAGAATATGCAGCCATAAACAAAACTCTAAAGCATGGTAACACTTCTCTATTGATTGGGGGGCTGGGAGGGAGGGGGGAGGGAGAAATAAATAGAGAGGAATGACTGGGGTGAGGAGGGGGACAGAAACAGGGGAAATTATCAGGGAGGAAAACTGACTATTTCAGCCAAAGTAAGAAGGAGGAGTTTGAATTTAAGATGGAAGCAATAAAATAAATTCACTAAGTGAATGAACTCAGAAGAATGAGACTATTAGATTGGCTGAAAAGTCAGATTCCAACGTGTGTTTTTCAAGAAACACTTGTAAAACAAAGTGATAAACAGTGGTTAAAAAATAAATGGGCAGATAAAGGTAATGGGAAAAGGCAGACCAAAGAGTAGCTATTTTTTAATCAGAAAAAGTAGAATTCAGGGTCCAAACCATTAAGCAGGACAAAGAAACATTATAGAACATTCTTCAACCCTGTTCTTTTATGTTTTTCTGCTCCTGAATGGCTTCTGATCATTTTCTGGTCTTAGCATAATCTCATCATTAAGTTATGAAAGATCAAATCTGAATTAAACCCATGAATTTTTTACAACAGCAAATTCAAGGAGATAAGCCAATATGATTATATGAAAATGCTACAAAAGCATTTGATATATCTAGCAACCTTTCTTAGTAAAATTTCTAAATAAGTAAGGAGTAGATAAAAGCTATTTGGCATTTTCTGAAATTTTATAGTAGATACCATACTGAATGCCAAATTTCTGAACACATTTTCTTAGGAATCAAGCACATGGAGGAGATACTGACTCTAAATAATGTAAGTCATTATTTTTAGATGCTCTCTCATGCTTTAGTAAAGATATGAAATTATCTTATAAAGATATAATTTATGTGCAGTTTTAGAGGTCTCAATACCCTATAAGAATTTAGTAAAAATTACTAGAATTAAAAAGAGAAATTATAAAGTGAGTGTATGTAACACAGTTACAAGCTGGTTTAAAAAATATACTAGCAGTTAGAAATGAAGAAGGGAAAGCACATCACTTACAACATACAATGTTTTCAACTTAACAAAAAAATAGAAGGCTGAGAGAAATGAATTGTGAACTCTTACTGAAGGACAAAAAGTGAGATCTGAACATATGCAGGTCTCATCACATCCATTAATAGGAAGACCTGCTGTCAGAGAAATATAAATCCTTCCTAAAATACTACTTAAATGTAAGGCCGTTCTAATTGAGGTCCCAATGGGGTGTCTCTGAAATTGATTAGAATAATTTAAAAGTCTTCAATAGATATTCAAATTTACTGTTAAGCTACATCAATGAAAAAGTGGTATTAATGCAGTAACAGCAAGCAGTTAGACAGAAGAGAATAGAGAGTTTAGGAATCCCATGTCTACAGAAGAATGTAATATATGACCAAAGCATCATTTGGCTTCATGGAGAAAATCATTTGCTAAACATTTATTTGAGGAAAGATGCTAGTGTATTTGACTGTTCATCTGAAACAAAACTAAGCCCTGCCTCATACCATAAACAAAATAAAGCCAAAATGGATTTGGGGATATTTTTATGACCTTAAATCCTTTATCAACAGGACACAATTCAAAAGATAAACAGGAAAAGTTAATTAGATTGTGATAATTAGAAAATACTTTTACGTCAAGAAACTCTAAAGCCAGGCACATATTAAAAAAGGCATGGGAGATATAAGATTGTTAACATCAACTGCCTTACATGGTAATCACTAAAAAAATAGGAAATAACTTTGTAGTTTGAGAAAAGAAGAATTGGATTTATTTTAACTATGTAGGAGTTGATGAAATGTTTCAGGGATCTTACAAGGTAGTGGACAGGTACTGGATGATGAAGACCATCTTCTGAAGTTAGGGAGGAACCATTCAAGGGTTTCCAAGACAAGAATGACATAATGAGATTTGCATTTTAGGAAAAAAAGATAGTCTGGTTGCACTACAGTTAATAATTAGGGATTATATTGAGGCAGGAAATGAGTTAGTAGTATAATGATTAAGTAAATTAGTGTGGAAAAGTGGGGAAGAAAATGGAAAGGATTCAAGAATCATTTGTGAGATCAAATTGAGAATCTGAAGCCTATAATATGAAGGGATAAGAGAGGGTGAAGAAGAGTCAACAGTAATCCAGCTGGCTGACCCAGGCAGTTGGGTGAACGCAATACTATTTGTTAACCTTAAATGAGAGTTAATTTTGTATGGGAAAGGAAGAAGATAATCAGTTTTGAATACATTAAATTTTAGGGTCTATAAGATCCATAGAGGTGGTCATTATATAATTGGTCCTATATCGTTGGAGGTCAGGAGAAATCACAGATAAATGAAATGAATCATTGAAGCAGTATGGATATATGATGTATGATATGACATATACTATAGGAAGCAGTATAGATAGATGATGTCACTTGAGGGGAGTGTGTAGAGTGAGAAGGAAAGAGAATTTTCTGAGAAGTATCAAGAATGCATTTAACTCAATGGGTCAGTTTTCTTTACTGAGGCGAGAGGAAGATTGCAAAGTACATTAGTCCAAAGTTTTGCCATTTCTAACTTATCTCCAGAAAGAGTATCTTTCTGTGCTACTCTGTCATTGTCATATGGTGTGGCCATTCAATACAGGAGTATCACGTAACCACAAAGCTGCCCTGTTCATTTCCAATGATCAGTTACACATATTGATGTTAAGCTTATTAGCCAGGGGCACCGAGGAACTCTAGATGGTTAAGGTGTGCATCATCTAAATGGATCTGACCATCTGTGCACACAAAGATAGAGGGAGGAAGCAGACTCTTAGTGTGACAGAACTCTAATAGAATTAGTGTGTGGGGGGGAGAGAAAGAGAAAGGCAGAGACAGAGAGACAGGGACAGAGAAGTACAGGCAGAGAGAGGAGAAAGGGTATTCTTTTAGGCACTGTGCTGTGGTCTCGCTGTGCTGCTTGCGGTAGTCCCAAACCTGCGGACTCATGTGATCCCTAGCCTCAGCCTTCCAGGTAGCTGGGATTACAGGCACATGCCACACACCCAAGTACTTTTTAGAGACTAGGTCTTGCTGTGTTGCCTGGGATAGTCTCAAACCCATGGACTCAAGTGATCCCTGGGCTCAGTCTCCCAGTGCTGGGATTACAGGTCTGCTATTGCACCCAGCTTTAGAAAGGATATTTTTAATAACAGTTTCACAATAGAACCCTCCAAGTTACCTGTCCTTTCATGGGCAAATGCTCAGTAGGGTAGACCCAAAGCAGGACTGCAACAAGTCTAAGGTAACCTCTGGCAGGGAACAGCAAGAAATGGGTAAAGTGGGCTTTAGGGACAAAAGGTGATGACACAATCAGGACAACAGCAACCATTGTCAGCCTCCTCATGTGTGTCCCCTCCACATTGTCCCTCCAAGTCTTCCTAGGTCAAAGCTTGGACAAACAAGTGCCCCAGAGCTCACCTGTCTTGCATGTTACAGAGCTTCAGCTGGTTGCTCAGTCCCATCTCTTGCTCTCAGTGGTTTCCCAACCCAGGAAGTCAGCTCCATGACACACAGGGAGCTGTAGTCCAAGGCAGCTGAAGTAGGGTTGGGGAAAATGGCCCCCAGTCCCTGCACTCCAGTGGTTCTCCCCATTTTATGGGGATGATTTCTATAGGAAGCTGGGGTAGAGAAGTGGACCTTGCAAAAGTACTTTTCTTTGGGGTAGATTCATTTATTTCCTCTTTTCACCCTAAACTCTTCCTCCAATGAGTATTTCCAGGAAAGGGATATCTTTTTCAAATGAGAGAATGCAAGACAACTGAACAACTACTTCCCTTAAATTGAAGTAATAGATACTGACTGCTGCAATGTTTCTTCTAGAACTAAAAAACTTCCCATTTTTTTTTTGTGGAAGGACAGTTTGTTGCTTACAGTTTGCCAGTAGCCTCTTCTTCTGCTAAAACAAAACACAACAAAAAACACCCACCAACCCATGCACCAACCAACCAACCAACCAACCAACCAACCAACCAACCAACCAACCAACCTAAGAGCTGAGACACTTCTAATTCTGCAGTCTTTGGTAATCAAGGGAGGTACTTCAGAGAGTGCAAGGATAAGAATGCAGAGAGGAAAGGTGAATGGAAGAGACTTGCCTGAAAAGGCAGGAGGGAATGGGATCCTAGCACAGGTGAGAGGGAGAAGTCTGGGCTGGTGAACATATCTTTGATGTCATTAGAGAAATGCCCCTGAGGGGTAAAATCAGGAGAGGGATGGGAACAAGAGATTAAGATGATGATTCATGGGTGACAAGGTGGTGGGAGAACCTTGGGGCAGACAATGATGTAAAACATACACATGTGCAGTCAATTAAAAATTCAAAACAAACAAACAATAAAGAAGAGGTGCTCCTGCATGTCTGGGCATGTTTGCAAAGAGGGTATGTTGAGGCAGGGGCTTTACCATAGAGTCAAGGATGTACCAGTTGGTATGTTGAGTGTTGTTGTTCCAGAGCTTTAGGTTGATCAACAGCGCCAGCACCTTCGGCTTGCCCAATTTCCAGTTTTCAGGTATTGATTGGAAAAAATCCATTTTTTATTTGGTTTCTCTCTTCAGACATGCAGTGCTCTCTGTTTGTCAAATGCTTATGTTTCTTATCTTGGTTCATTGTAAAAAATTGATGATCTCATATGGCTCAACCTTTCTTTAAGCAACAGCATGTTTTTCTAAAAGCTGGTAGAACTCTAAATAAAGTGCCCGTTTGTTGGCTTGTCATCTCAAATGTGCTATTTTTACATTGTTTAAAAAGATTTATGCTCAACATCTGGAAGAGTCTTATTTCCTATCATCATTTGGTATGCCAAGCAGAATTGGTTCTCTAGTTTTCCTTTTGGTTGGAAAACTTACCACTTGGTATTTCCTATTAAACATATTAAGACAAAGAGAAAAGATTGCATGGTCCCATGAAGCCTAGCACCTAAATATATGGGGGAGCAAAGTGAAGGGGGGAACAAACATCATCTCAGTTCTGTTTCCTTAGAACTGAACTCATCCCTCACCCATCAGTTCTCTAACAAGACAGAACAAGATTTGCTTGATCTCACCCCATCGACATTCTCTGTTTATTTCATACTTCCCTTCCCTACATTCTGTTGTACATGTGGCTTAAGTTTAGGGCCACTTGCCCTGGGCCTCCATAAATATCTCTAGTTTTAGCACCTGGCATTAGAAAGTGTAAGTAGCCATTCACTATTTTTCAGCAGCTTTATTTTATATCCTTTCCCTGTGTGGAAAATAACAATTGTTACTTCTCTTAAGTGCTAAGTTATCTGCCTTGCTGGGATACAGCCGCATGTAACATTCATAAAGACTTATTTATATCCTTTATGGAATCATCCTGTGGGGATGATGATGAATCTGTCCCCTTCACATGACCCCACGCTACAGCAGGTCTATGCAAATCAGATTGCTGGCCAGGGAAGCTTTATGGGATTGATGCTAGAGCGTGGGTGTTAATGAACAGCAAAAGCTGTATAAATAAGGTGGGGAAAGCTGTTCTGGGAAATGGTTCAGCCATAGGAAGACATGTAGAGAGATCCAAACTCCTAAAACCACGCTCAGTGTCAGAATTCGTACTTGGCTCAATATTTTGTAAGTTTTCAGTACAAGGCGATGAGTGGGGAAAGGTTATACTGGAGCAATAGATCAGGGACAGGTTAGAGGGGAGCAGCGAGCAGCAATTAGTAAGAGGAAATGTGGATGCAAGAGCTCCTCCCGGTAGGAAGCAGTGTCTACTTCCCCTACTGCTCATGGAGAAGCTGTCAAACCAATCTCTGTAGAGCTCAGGCCTGTACTGAAAAGTCCTACAAATAACTTACTGATATAAAGGCCCCCTTAAGACATGGCAAGGCTGGTTATTATGTCATTTCTCATAGGAAGTGACTCAAGAGGAAAACCAAGGTTACAAGGTCCTTTATTTTTCTTTTATTGGACACACACACACACCTACACACACACACACACACACACACACGTCATTGTATACCCCAAGGTTCTCCTACCACCATATCATCAGTGAACTTAATTTCTTGTATTTGTCCCCCATCCCACTCCCTACCCCCTGTCCCAATTTTACCCGCCCTCTTCCTCCTCCCATTTTGATTTATGCTTTTGTTCTCCTGTCAGTTTATTAGTTTTTAACTTTCTCTTTTTCCTTTGTTTGTTTTCCCTATATCCCATATATAAGTGAGACCATCCAGTATTTCTTTTCCTTTCTGGCTTATTTCAGCTAGCATGATTCCTTCCAGCTCCATTCAATTATGTAGTCACAAGTAACATAAGTTTGTCTTTTTGATTGCTGAATAATATTCGATGGGGGGTCACAGGGTATTTAAGAATGATTTTGTTTTAACATGGATTCTAGAAATAAAAACATTCTTTTGAAAGTCAACTTGGGCCGGGCATGGTGACTCGTGTCTGTAAGCTTCAGCCTATGAAGCGGCCGGGGCTAGGGATTGCGGTTCGAGTCCTGCCTGGGGCCCATAGTGAGACCTAGTTCCAAAAAATAGTTGGGCGTGGTAGCACACGCCTGTAATCCCAGCTACCTGGGAAGCTGAGGCTGGAGATTGCTTGAGTCTGTGGTACCCTGGGCAACGAGAGCCTGCGGTTCCACAGGCAAAAATAGCGAGATCTAGTCTCAAAAAAAAAAAAAGAAAGTCAACTTGTTATTCCAAAAATATATATGCTATCATACAGAGAGATGGAGAATTCATTATCAATGAGATTTCCATTATTTGTTCTTTCTTTAAAATAATGGAGTTGTGCAGCTTCAATTCCAAGCAGGTATGGTCTGGAGGGAAACTCCAGTTTCCATACCCGAAACAGGGATGTTCTTAAAACTGAGACATTCATGGGACTCTTGACTTTATAAAGACGATGCTTGACACCTGAAAATAGACAAGACTTGCCAACAGAGATAATTAGTATTTTTTTCAAACTTAGATTCTGCGTTCGTGGAAGGAATATGACTTGGCAGTCACGATTATCAATTATGGGAAAAAAATGTTGGACATCACCTCCAAATGCAAGTCGCTGTTTGGTTTTGTTGAATCGGAAGAGGTCCCCCAGGAGGTAATTGCTTGTCATCTTTAAACACATACTTAGTTCTTTTCCTTAAAGGGCCAGGTGGGATTATTGAACAATTTAGAAAACTGATCCGTTTTTGTTTTAATTTATTTTTTTATTTTTTGAGGCTAGGTCTTGCTAGTTTGCCCAGGGAACTTCAGGATCACATTGCCTGGGGTACCACGGATTTAAGCAATCTCCAACCTCAGCTTCCCAGATAGCTGGGATTACAGATGCCTGACACCATGCCCAGCTAGTTTTTGAGACTAGGTCTCATGATATTGCCCTGGGGAGGGGGGGTCTCAAAGCTGCAGACTCAAGCGATTCCTAGTCTCAGGCATGCTCTAGGCTGCACTTAAAGGCATGTGCCACCATGCCCAGCTGATATGTTTGTAATTTGCCATATTTTCTTCAAAGTATTCTACTATGGTTCAAGGGTGATAAGGTGGTGGGAGAACCCCAGGGTAGATAATGATGGAAAATAAAATAAATAATATAATATAAAAAAGAGGCAATACTCAGTGTATTTATATAGAAAATGAAGTACGTAATATTCTGCCCAATCAACAGTCAATAGGAATATAATCTAATATTCAATCTAATATAACTATCTTTTTGTTTGAATTGAAATAAAGGAATAACCCAAGTGCCCCCCAAAACTCCAAAGTATTATACAGTGAAGAAACGCTTCCTCTCCCCTTTTTCTCTTAATCATAGTCAAGGAAATGAAAGAGAACACAGGCTAGAGTGCTGAATATTCCTGTCGCCAAGAATGATCTTTGCTTAGACCTTCTCAGCCTCTTTGTCCAGCTGGCGATAGGTCTCTGCACCCTCAAGAATCTCCCCTAGATTGATTATATTAGTTTTACTGGATCACAAAAGGTAGTCAACAGATGTCAACACTTTTTCTGTGTTCAAAGTATGTTTCCCAAGCTCACCGCTACATTTACATTGTCTTCTTTTGAGAGACTAACATTTGAGACCTTCTTCCCCCCAAATGTGGATCTGACTAGGACCTGTTTTATTGTCTTTTCTTGAAACTCTGTGGTTCACTGCTCTTGCAGCTCAAATTTCGAAGTGTTGCTTAGATTGTTAATGGCTTTATGAGAGGCACTAGCCATTACTGGAGGCCCTCTCAGGGTGGGTGGGGATGATCATCCCTGATGCTGTTGCAGTTGGAACATCTCCATGTCTCTCTATTCTATGCTGGGTTTCTGTGTAGATGTCTGACACAAAAATCCTGGCTGGGTAGATTAAAAAAAAGCCATAATACTTCTGGGAAGGTTTTGTTTTGTCCAGAAAGAATTTTGATTAAACTGGAAACAATTTGGGGATTTTTGAAAACCATGATTTGATTACTCTTAAGTCCATCAGCCTGTCCCTGTGTGTCTCCCAGTCCTCCTTGAGTCAAGACCCTTACCCTCCACGTCATTGCAAGACAAGGCCTCTTTCTTGGAGCC
>PVHY01007724.1:0-65672 GCA_004024945.1 Uropsilus gracilis | reverse complement strand
TGTATCTTTCTAAGAATCTATCCATCTCATCCAGGTTGTTGTATTTATTTCCATATAGTTGTTCATAATAATCTCTTATTATCCTTTGGATTTCTTTTGTGTCTGTTGTAATTTCTCCTCTTTCATTTGTGATTCTGTTTATTAGGATTTTCTCTCTTTTTTCCTTTGTGAGTTTTGCAAGGGGCTTATCAATTTTGTTAGGGTAGAGATTTTTGTTTTGGATCCAGTCTTACTTTGAATTTTTGTGTGAAATATCTATGTGTTAATGGGCAAGTTACCTAATTGTCTGAACTTGATTTCCTTATCAATCATACAGGTTAACATTCATATCAATTTCATTTGGTTGTTGAGAATTAGATAAAATGGGTCAAGTGCAGAGCACAACTGTTCAATGATGTTGTCTATTCTATGCACTTACATTGTTCTAGAAAATTCCACCATTGGTACCAAGGAAGTTCAGCACTATGAACTGCTTGAGTTTCTACTCTAAGGGGTGGTCCCCACCATTATACAGTTCAGCTCCTCAGAATTCCAATCCCCTGACTCTCTCCTTCACAAGTTGCAAGAGACAGATTCAATGATGGTTTCCTTACCTAATTATCATTCTTAATGATAAAAATTCAGGTAACTGCCAATAAACATATCTGCATAGAAAAAGAACTTTAAGGTTTTTTAATATATTTTTAAATCAATTTAATATTGTCATTTAATTGAACTTGCTCACATTTTGATGCTCTTTTCCTGAAACAGAGCTCTTCCCCTTTGATTTTTACATGATTGACATAGTACCTAACACACACCAAGCAATAAATGTCTGTTCCAAGAATATTGGCAACTGAGTGGCATGAATTAAGGAGACAAAGTAAGATAAAAGCACATACTAACATGTCTGTTTGGTACCTTGATTCCCTATTCTTATACACAGACTTTTCTAGAGACAGGAGCATTTGCCAACAAAGAATTGTTTTCTCTAACTCCTTCACAGTGATGGATAAAATCCAGTGTTGATTCAGTTGGACAGAGAGGTAAATAGACTTTTCTATAATCCCATTAAAATTTGGTTCCATGCCTTTTTACTCAGTGGTAGAGAGTAAATTCAGTCATTCCAGTTTCCCTTTCTTGTCTCATCCTTATGTCTAAGGCATTGGGGAGCCTGAAATTCTCTAGTCCATGGACATCATGGGTCCCAGCTGATATCACTGAGAGATCCATTGTCCTGCCAGGCACATGGGGCCATATATGCTATACCTCAAAGTTGCTGGGGCAGTTCCTACCAGTGCTGTGCTCTTTCTGCATGATTTCATCTCACAGATACCCAATGTACTCTGCCCTCTGTGTTCTGCTGTCTTCCTTTCCTTGGAACAGAAGATAAGGACATCCTAGGGGATTTACAAAGGCAGGACAAGGAATATTAGGAAATGTAGTAGAAGCAAACATGCAAATAAAACTAGTTAATATTTCAAAAGTATTCTGCCACATATCATTCAAATGAAGATGTATTGGCAAGGGGAATATATACCTGTATGCAAATAGCCTACATGGCTCATGGGTTCAGAATTTGGAAAAAGAAATAAACTCATATTTCTATAAGAAAAAAGACAACTTGGGACAATCAAAGTTACCCCAAAGTAAACATTCTGAGTTGTTGGGAAGAAAATGCTCAGCTGAGGCTTCTTGCTTGTTGGGGCAGATGCTAGAATAGAGATTAATGACTTAGGCGTGGGTTGGAATAAATTCTTTTTAATATTTTTCCAAATGCAGAAGTTCTTCAATTCTTTAGGAAGTGTGTGGGTGGGTGTGTCTGTGTGTGTGTGTGTGTATGTGTGTCTGAGAGAGAGAGAGAGAGGGAGGGCGGGTCCGAGGGAGGGAGAGGGAGGGAGACAGGGAGACAGAGAAGGACAGTGAGATAAAGAGATTGCTTCCAGTGTGATGTTATGGTTATAAGTCCCACAGATCTGTGCTATTGCTGTGCTATGTGAGTGCAGGCAAGCCTTCACTTACATAGCCTGTGTCCTCCTCTCTACAATTGGAAAAATACGTTCTTTTCTGTGTGGTTGTTGCAAAGATTAAATTAGGTAAAACACTTAGCATATTGGATTAGGTAAAAAATTTGGCAGGGTGATGGATGCATCATAAGCACTCAGCAACAAATAGATTAACCTTGATAGGCATGCTTACCTTGATATATGTTATGTTCTCCTAAAATTTCTTAATGTTACCACTTTCAAGATTCTGGAAGCAGTTCATTTCTTTGACAGTTACTATGAAAGTGCCACTAGAAATCAGCTATTAATTATGACAGCTATGTCTAAATTTCCAGAGCTCTGGCTCCTTCACACTTCCATGAAACACCGCCCAGATAAGGAGACAAAGCACACAGCTGATAGTTGGCAGAGCCTTCATCTGAAGTCAGATTCTTTGGTTCCAGAGTCTCTGGAACCCACTATGACTCCTGCTGCTGCTGACTTCCTTTGTGTTTTGGTCTAGGTTCTCCAGAGAAACAAAACCAACTGTGTGTGTGTGTGTGTGCATGTGTGAGCATGTGTGTGCATGTGCATGCATGTCTAGAGAGAGAGAGACTCATTTTAAGGAACTGATTCATGATTGGCAACTTGATTAATCCATAATATGCAGGTTAAGTGGACAGACTATAGATCCAGGAGAAGCTGCAGTTCAACTCCAAAGACAGTCAACTGGCATAATTCTTTCTTGTTTCTTGTCCTAGTGAAACCTTCAACTGACAAGACAAAGCTCACTCACATGGAAGGTAATTTGTGTACTCAAAGTTCACCAATGTACATGCTAAATTCATCCAAAAATCATTTTCACAGAAACATCCAGAATAATATTTGACCAACTTTCTGAGATCCCCTCGGCTAGCCAAGTTGACACATAAAATTAACCCTCCTCTTGTGATTCTTCACAAGAGTACATTCTAATTTTCCACATTCTAACAGCAAAGAAATATCAAGTAGGCTAATTTTAAAAGTTTTTGAGATTCAAAAATCTCAGATGGTGTGTAATTTAACCCAGATTTTCTACTTCCTTCTTCTCCACTCCCTACTCCCTTTTTTCTCCTGTTTTTTCTCCCCCTTCCCTTTTCTGGGAAAAGGAAGAAGTTGGTGAGACAGAGGTGTTTCAAAAGCAATCATTTTGCAATGTGATACCATAACTTGTTGCAACACTACTATGCCTAAGGCTAATGTGTCCAAAAGACAAATTCCATTTTGAGTGCATACACACTATAATAACTCAGCACTTACATATGTTAGGACTTTGATATCTTTATATTTACTTCTAACTTTTCAGGTGGGTAGTTTTCAAAATGAAAGAGTTTTGCAAATTTGGCTTCCTATTTTCTATGAGTAATGTTGAAAACTCATGAACATATGATTATTTCTTCCACAGTCTTATTGCTAAAGGAATACTAAATATCAGGTAGCTACAACCACTACCTTCAGAGTTCCTTCAGCCAGCATCTTCTTTGCCTGATGAAGTAAGGACAAGAAGCAGTGCCCTGCTCTCCAAGTGGAATGTTACAGACCTAGAATGACATATGCGGAAAGGTTACCTATTAAGACATTTGTGACAATTACCTATAACCAGCTTGTCTTCATTATGACGATGTTTTTAAGACAAAAGTTTCTGTTGAAAAGTAATTCTTTAATTCCCAATCTTTAATTTCCAAAGCACAGTTGTTAATTTCTACATTATAAGGTACCAAACATCAAAGTTGACTTAATTTATAAAAGCCCTTTCAAAATAATTTTTATTCTAGATCACCAAAAGCTAGAAACAAATTTAATGCCCATCAAATGGTAAATGGGCGAATAAATTATGATATAGCCATATACCTGATTAGCAAAAAACAAAATAAAACAAAAACCAACAAACAGAACTACAAGAAACATGTTAAATCTCAAAAGCATTATGCTAAGTCAGAATAGTCACTCCAAATGTTAGGCACTGTTAAGAGCTGAACGTAGGGTACGAAGAAAGGATGACAAGAGAGATGGCTTAACTACAGCAGCTAAGGATTGACTGGAAGTAATGAACTAGATGATGATTTATTAAGTAAAGAAAGGGGTATTTATAAAGAACAGAGCACAATTTACGATGAATTTTAAAGGGAGGCAAATGGTGAAGGTGTAATAAAATTGGTTAACAGGTTAACTTTATTGTTTTCTGTGAGGTAATTGGAGGTAGGGGATCACTCATAAATTGATTTCTATCTCTTTAAGAAATGTTTTCTTAGGTAAACATTGGAGGGATGGCGAAACTATCACTCTTAAGAGGTATTTATGCCCATCCTGTCTCTGAGGTTTTCGGGAACAGATAAGGTAGTGAAATGAGATGTTCCTCATTTCACAGCATGAGCCCAGTCTGCTTTGCAATAGTGCCTGACAATGCATTGTATAATTATATGTGATTTTCTGGAAAAGGCAAAAGTGTTGGGATATAAATTATATCAGTAGTGGTTAGAGACTAGAAATAGGAGGAAAAGGATGCCTACAAAGGAGCATGGGTGATGAACTTAGGTATCTTGATTATGGTGGTGATCACATCTTTATCTGTTTGCCAAAGTGTATAAATTACATCAAAACAGTTCATTTACTGTATAGAAATTATGTCTTGATAAATATGACTTCTAAAAGATTGTTGTAAGATAATGCAAACAGCTAAAAAGAGAGAAAGACAATGATTCCTGGGAAATAGGACAGCCTTGCTAACCCTTCCTGGTCTACCAGAGCAATCCTATAGTGAGTTAAGAACCCTGAGCAAGGGGATTGGAAGGGAGGAGGATGGGAAACAGTAGAGTGCAAACCCAATTTCTGATTCCAGAGACTTCTACAGAGATTTGCCAGTGCTTTGTCTTAATTATCTCACATTCTCACTATTTAAAGCCTGAAAGTAAGGTAAAGTTAACTTTTTTTGATGCATGACTACACTGTAGCAGTGAGTCTTCGTTCTATTAAGTCTTTCTTGAAAAAGGAGTCTCTTTCCTATACCAGCTGCTGTGCTTTCTTCATGATGACACCAAATGGGCACCAACTAAATTAGTTTGGCTTCTCTTTTTCTGTCTCTGGGCTGCACTGCAGGAAAGCGTACCAGGGAAACTAAAAAGGAAAAGTTTTTTGTTTTCCTTGGAGAACAGAAAAATAGGGTGGGGAGCAAAGATGGGGTGCAAGATTGGGGGGCAGGGATTGCCATAATAATTTACCAGAGGAGATTCAGAGAGGGTGTTTTATTACAAGTGCTAGCCAAAATTGCTTTGGGATTCAAAGGCATGGGTCATTAGTAGAAGAGTATGATTAAGTCCTAATTGTCATTAAGAAGGTGAAGATGTGATATAATAATGTTGATGGATAAGAAGAGGGAGCTGAAGAGAGATAGGCATCTCTTCTAGGTCTTTATAGATGGAAGGAACACCTTAAATTGCATCATTGGCAACTAGAATGACTGAACTACCTCCAGAATAAAATTTAAGTATCTCCTTTCCTAGTGCCAAGTTTGTCTCTTATCTGGGATTTTATATGCTTTCCTCTCTGTAAAATAATCCATGCTGTGCAGTTTCCTTACTGGAGATGTGTTCAAACCATTAGTGTAGTGCTGACATACTGCTGACAAGCACTGGAACAGCAATATATAACTTGCTTTGAAATCCTGGAAAAAGTACAGTACATCATTATCCCTAAGGTTGTTAATGATCTTTGTCTACTTTTTGTATAAGCTATAGTTCCCTGATTTTTCCAAGGTATGTGCTCATTTCTTCCCACAGTTGAAATTATTCGTTGTGCTTACCTGGGTGAATGAAGCAATGCATACTGAGCAGTGCAATGCAGGACACTGCAGGAGAGATGGACAGATTATCAGAGCCAACTTGGTGGTGATTTGGGGGGGATGGAGTGGAGATCCCTGTACCCTTGTCAAAAATTTTTGTGTGACTTATAGTTCCCTATATGAAGGTTCTGTATCCATAGATTCAACCAACTTCAATGTCACCAGTCAAATTGGTCGAATGTAAGTATAAGTGCACCCTTACATCCAAACATATATTATTCAAGGGCCTGCTATACATGGAATAACCTTCACAAAGGAATACGCTGAAATCAGTGAGAACATTACTGTTATTGCTGAGCATGATAGCTAAGGAACAAGCTTCCTACCCTGCCTCTATCTCCTGTGATGCCCCTGGTAACTGAACTCTTCACTGATAGTTCTGGATTCCCACCTGCTCCCTTTAGAGTGAAGAGATATATGGTGACAAACAACATGTATACTTTGTAAAGTTCTGTGTACACACTGGGCTAAGTATTGTCCAGGTATTGTCTCATTTACTGTTAAAAACATTTCCATAAGGAAGGTACTATGGGCACTACCACTTTTCAGATAAGGGTACAGAAATCTAGAAAAGTCAAATGAACTTTCTGGATGGCATTCAGCTTTTAAAAGGCAGAACTGATATCTAAATCCATGCCATTTCCTTGCCATAGCTGGGGCTCTTATCCAGTGACCACTTCATCCTTGGAAAGTCAAGTCACTGATTTCAGAAATGATGAGCATCTCTGAACATCTGTCTTTGTCTTCTGTCTTTCATAAACATGCAGAACATATGACTAAGGGCTAGCTATGAGGTTATAGATAAAGAACTATGACATGACAAAGGTTTAGACTCAACTACAAGCTCAACAACTTAATGGTGATATGAACTTGTGTAAGTTGCCTGCTCTCCCCAACTATATCAACTATAAAATTGGAATAGCAATGCTCTTGAAGAATTGTTTTACAGATTAAATGATAATTATGTGAAAAAGTAAACTCAATAAAAAGTAAAACTCAATAAAATGTCTCCAAAGAATAATTCCCCTCAACATCTAATTATTTTCTTCTTGTAGGCATTGTAAATGGGCATAAAAGAAAATCTGATCACTTTTAAAGCTTCCCATTCATGTTTTTCAAGCTTTTAAAGGTTTTGAATGTCTAAAATCCTGATGGGTGTATTGAGTTGTGTGTTGGATATTAAGGAAGAAATAAAATTAGTATTTTTTTATACATGACTATATGGTTTCAAGAAAGACCTAATGGAATGAAGACTCATGATTGATGTTGGACAAACCTTTTCCCTTCCTCTAAGACTTCTACCCTCCCAATCTTGCCCTCTCATAAAATCTTGATTTACCTGTTTATCTAAAGTTGGAATCGAATTTGTTTACAGGAACTACATCTCATGAAAGGTCTAGTAAATCGAAACCAACAGAAAACCTGCCATATAGATCACTGAAATGATACTCCACAAATATGAATGTGTTCAATTTTCTTGAAAGCAGATTGTATCCTAATAAGAACTGACCTTGTTTTCTCTCTTGTTGGTTTCATCCATCCACCATGTGTCTGGTCTGAACATTTCTAGATATTCCACTGACACTTGAAAAGTCTAAAATAATGGAATTTAGGGAAAGTGTTGAGAAGATCCTTCTGTTTTATTTTGACTTGGGTTAAAAATAAGTGTGCTATTAATGGGCTGTTTTTATAGATGGTTTATTTTTGTTTGTAGTATCACGTCAGAGTACCTCAATTTTAATTTTCAGCTTCTCTTTCTGCACCACAGACAGCCCAGGAGGTGTTGCTATATATTACTAATAACAAGGTTCAGTGTCACTCACAAGTCTCTGTTCCACACAAAAAGCAGAACCTCCCTCTTCAAATATTTGTTTTATAAAATGGGGGCTTTTTGGTAAGGAGGGGATATGTCTCTTACCAACATTTTATTTTAAAAATATTTAAATCCTATTAGAACCGCAAAGCACAGTTTTTATTGTGATTCCTTTCTTTTAACAGAAACAGAAATGAACACCTCGGGAATATACGGAAGAAGTGTGTGTGTACTTGTGTGTGGTAAGGAAGGGCAGCAGACTGACACTGGCACAAAGAGCAGTGTCTTCCCTTGCCATGGCTTAGGAAATAAGGAAATGTTGAAAGGCTTCAGAAAATGCACATTTGCCTCAATCAATCCTGGTGCAGCCAAAAGCAGCTTTGGCACATGTAACAAAAGGATAGTGCAGTGCCTAAACCCAGACCCGAATATCCTCAGAGTGCAAATTCTGGGTGCAAAGTAAGTTAGGTCTCCAGTGTGGTATCTTTAAGCTTTTAACCTACTGTCTCAACACAATAGCATAAAAATGTTTAAGACAATAAGGCTCAGCAGAAACCTCCAGGTTGGCTGCTTTTGGAACTGTGAATGTGGGAGCTAATGACTCGGAAAAGATATAAATTCTTTCAGGGGTTCATGTCTCCATGGCTTACCCTGCATTTGGCACAGATAATCAAGCATTGGCTGAAATAATCATGATGATAACAGGATGGAGAAATCTGTATCTCTCTGAGTGATCACCCATATGGTGGGATAGAGACAGGTCATTCAATTGGTGATGGGTCTGACATGGATCTTAATGATTCTATAATGAGTAAACATATTCCAAAGCTGAAGTAGTATATAGAATTTAAGAATTTTTTTCTTTTAGCCATTTTCTCTTCTTCTTTTTCTCTCCCTCCTCCTCTTCTTTTATCTCCTCCCCCTCTTCCTTTTTCTCCTCCCCCTCTTCCTCCTGTCTTTTTTACATTGCAGGAGTACTATAAAGATCTTCCATTTTGACTTCAGATCTGGAAGGAAACTTAGCAATCATTTTCTCCAATTGTCTACTTGTGGTATAGTCCAGGGAACTGGAATAAAAAGTTTGGACTTTATTCTAAATTCTACCACCTATTAGGTACATTTCACTCTTTTTAAACTTTTTTCCCATCTGTAAACTAGGACTGCTAACTTGCAGACTGGGGCAAGATTCAGTACTGCTGTCTCTCAGCACAGAGCTCCTTGTGCTTGTCCCAGAACCCTGTAAACATCTTCCTGATAGCTTCCATAATTCTCCCCCAGGTGTCTTCCTATAGACCCCCAACCCCTCCCTTGCATTCTGATTCTCCTCCCAACCCATACCTGTGATGCCAGAGGATAACAACTCATATGCCAGAGAAATTACTGAAATTTAGATTTACAAGTTCACTCCACAATAACCTGATCCTCCACAAATAAGAAATTAAATCACAACATAACAGATACAGTTTCCTGACATCCTGCCTCTGTCTCATGTCCCATTCTGTAGATAGTCAACACCTTCTATGCCTGCAATATAAGCTTCAATGTTCATTCATTTAAAAAAAGACTTATTGACTCCCTGCATATTATTGTTGCCCTATTCTATGACCATGTAGAATACTGTCTTTTCAGATCATTTATCACAATTTTTCACCAAAAGTGCTTGGTCTCATTTGGTTCTGCATTGCTTACCAGTCTCATTTAGAAAGTCAGAAGACATCTGTCTTTGGCTCATCTCTGTATCTCCATGGTCTTGCTTAGTGCCCTGCACAGGGTGTGTCTTCAACTAAAGAGTGTGAGTGAATGAATGGATTTGAGTTTCTGAAGAATGATCTAATGATATCCATCAACAATGGTGAAAACAGCACATGCTAAGCTAAGTGTTATAGACTTTCTGGATTCCCCCACAATTCAGATACTGAAATGAAATCCCCAATAGTAATAGGAGGTGAGACTTTTAGGGTTATTAGGTCATGAAGGGAGAGCTCTCATGAATGAATCTGTGTTCTTATACACAAGATACTCCATAGAGCTTCTTCCCCCATGTGAGAACACAGCAAAGAGATGACTTTCTCTGATCCAAAGGTGGGTGTTCACCAGTCGCTGAATCTTCTGAAATCTTGGTCTTGGACTTCTTAGGCTCTAGACCTGTGAGAAGTTAATGTCTGATCTTTATATGCTGCCCAGTCTATGGTACTTTCTTATAATAAAGCACAGAAACTAAGACACCAGGTTCTGAAATAGGCATTGGACATCACTCACCATATTTAATGAACAATCCTCTGAAGAAGGTACCACTAACAGTATTTATGGACACAGAAACCTAAACCGGTGAAAGTCCCAAAAGGAACATTTGGCTCAGCTTCCAGACTCAGAGGGATCTTGCCAGAGGAGGTGGTCATGATATCACCCCCACAATATTCCCTACAACTGCTGCTAAAGTGACATCTAAGTGGCTGACCTTATCTGGCAATTCAGCTTTTCAATAGAGAAATAGGTAGGTAGTGAGAGAGAGAGATAGAGAGAGAGAGAGAAAAGAGAGGGAGATAGGGAGGGAGTGAGGGAGGGGATCATGCAATTGATATTGTCTGAGACTGTATTATCAGTGGGAAATATCAGTAAGTATGATATATAACCATCTGGAATAGATTTGAGCCAAGCTAATTGACTATAGAAAGTATGAGAAGCTTTTCTTTCCCTTTAATCCCCATCTCCTGCCACCCTCAATATAGCTCCTTGGAAACCAAGAATTGTCCCTTTCTGGCTTCTCTAAGATACCCAGGCCAATCTGTGAAGCACATTTAGAGGTACTAAAGCCCCCAAATATGGTCCTTTATTATCTTCTGCCATACAATCTCACAGCATGCCCATCCTTTAATTGAATCACACACAAGCAACACTATGCCCTGATATGAAAAGTCACATTAATTTTCATTCTGGACGCCAGCTCTGTGGAGTCATACAAGTGAATGCTGCTGTCATCCCTATTTGGGCTTAGTCAGCTGAGTTGGAAGGGATTTCATGTTTGTTTTATTTTTGTAAAGAAAAGATTAGTGAATACATGTCTGAAGGCAAAATTCCTTTTTGATCCAAACACTAGCTCTGAGTCCTCTCCTGTCATCTTGTGAGCCCTGACCTATGGGTGAGACTATGAGATTATAAAAGGTTTATTTAAAGGAGAATCAGAGATAAAACTCTACAATTCCCTCATCTCACAAATGCACATTTTTCTTTTCCTTTTATGCTTTTGTATTACATCTTTTGGGAAGCTGTTTTCTCATTCAAACCACCCCGACTGGGGCAGGCTCGCCTGGAAGAGCTGCAGGTGTCCCCTGGTCACAGCTTACAAAGCCTGCTTGTTAATCAGTCCATCACGTGTCTTTTGACCCCCTTCCTACCCTCCTATCTCCACATCTCTTCCAGCCAGCCACCACTACTGTTTCTAAAAGGGAAAAACTGAACAGTCAGTCAAAAGAGCTATTATTTTAAAGATGCCTTAACAAGGCCTGGGGCTTTCCAGTAAATTAGTTCAAGCTTGTGCTCCCCTCCCCCCTTTTAGACGGGGTGCCTCCCTGCCCCCCTTCACTGGTCACTGCAAAGCTTATTGACCCTGCTATTTTCTGTGGCCACTGCACATTCTACCAAGTGCCCCTCCCAGAGCCTCCCAGTCACCAGTGTTCTATTGGAACCACTTGGATATGTGAATCTATAATCAGATCATTCTGATTCCACAAAGTGTAACAATGGTCAGCTGTGTGCGATGCCATCTTGGAGCTGAAACAGAGGATATAGAACACAAATAATCTCCCTTTTGTGCCATCTTCACTACCTGATGATTGACTTGTCTGGCTGCAAGCCTTCCCCATACCACAAGACACAAAATGAGAATGGTAATTCTATGACACTAATTTGGGGAGAAGTAGTTTCTGAATAAGAATCAGTGTAGAGCCGGGTACGGTGGCTCGTGCTTGTAAGCTTCAGCCTATGAAGCGGCCGGGGCTTAGGGATCGCGGTTCGAGTCCCGCCTGGGGCCCGTAGCGAGACCTACTTCCAAAAAATAGCTGGGCGTGGTGGCGCGCACCTGTCATCCCAGCTACCTGGGAAGCTGAGGCTGGGGATTGCTTGAGTCTGTGGTACCCCGGGCAACGAGAGCCTGCGGTTCCACAGACAAAAACAGCGAGACCTTGTCTCAAAAAAAAAAAAGAATCAGTGTAGAAGGCTCTGGGGTTGGCATGGGTAGGTTATAGAAAATGTGTGTCCATTATAAAACATGGACCTGAAACTGAAGGAAGACTGGGCATATCTGTAGACAACATCTGTCTAGTCACCGAGTTCACATGCTCTCAGAAATCTGAAAGTAGGAAGCAGATCAGTCACTGGTGCTCTCACGTGGTGTGCCATGGAGACAAAAAGGAAATTTCCCCAGCATTGCTTATGCTGTATCAGAATAGGATTTCATGTCTGGAAAGGGCTAATGCTGGTTATTTTTTTAATAATTTATTTATATATATTTCACATCATTGTTATTATTGAACTGCTCTAATGTCCCAAATTTCCTTTTATGATATTTTTTATGGTGTGTTTACTGTGAGTCTATCACAAAATATGCCATATTTTATGGTATGTTTACTATGAGAACCATCAGGGGGAAAAAGAAGGGGAAGGGAAAGGCCAGACCATTTCAAGGATGAATAAGCAAAGAAACATTTTATCTACAGGTTTCTAAAACTTTACAACAAATGGCGGGCGATGTATTCATTTGTGATAAATAGAAACCTTTTTACTATCATGAGCAAACCTCAGGAAAATTTGATTTTGAGGATTTTACTTACATAGGTAAGATCTGGTTCATGAATGCCCTACTGATGGCTGAGCATTGGCAAAATGTTAATTAGATGCTGCAGGTACAAATCCACCAGAGAAGCTTTCTGGTAGAAGTCAACAAAACATCCCAGAAGTCAGAATATTTCTAAGTCCACTAAACCAGTAAAACTGAAACCAAAACTTCCTTAGGGAAGAGAGAAAAGTGATGATGTTTAGCGAAGGCACTGTGGAGCCACAATAAAGCGCGTGATGCTTTCTCATCCATGATTTGTCAGGCAGCTTTTTCTCTGCTATGCAGTTTCTATGCCTGCAGATTCTGTGATTTTATAGAAATATAGATCGATCTCTTTCCTACCGGAGTTTAAAAACTGATGGCCTTTTGAATGACTAAGGCTCATTGACCTAAAGATAACATGAGATTTCTCAGACCTGTTTCATTTTTCAAAATCTGACAGTTCACTTACAGAAACATAGGTAATTCTCTCTGTGTGTTTCTTTCTCTCTCTCTCTGCCTCTGTCTCTTTCTCCACCCTCCCCCATCACCCATATCTCTGTAATGTCACAAAGATATAACATAAAACTTAGCATTTTGACAATTTTAATGAGTACAGTTCCATGACATTAAACACATTCCATTGTTATACAGTCATCCTCACCACCCATCCCCAGAACTTCATATTCCCAAATTAAAACTGTGCCCATTAAACACTTCCTCTTGCACCCTATTCCAGGCCCTGACAACTACCTTTTGCTTTCTCTCACTACAATTTTGACTAGTCTGGGAACTTCACAGAAGTGGAATTATATCACATTTGCCCTTGTGTGACTATTTTAATTCACTGGCATAAGTACCCAAGGATCATCGATGTGGTAACATGTGTCAGAATTCCCTTCCTTTTAAAGACTGAATAACATTCCATTTGTTCTTTTTTTTTATAATCAAGCTTATTTAGGCACAATTTGTATACCATAAGTCAAACCATTTTTAGTACAAATTTCATAATTTTTAACAAATGTGTCAAATTCAATCATTGTCACAATCCAGTTTTAGCACATTTTCATCATATCATTATCCTTCATGTCTCTTAGTTAATCCCATTTCCCATATGCTTGTCCACTTAGGTAACCACTAATCTCCAGATTTGCTATAGATTTGCTTTCCCTGAGCAATTCATATAAATTAAAACATACAAATAAGTAAGTAAGTGACTGGCTTTTCTGACCTAGAATGTATTCAGGTTCTTCTATTTCCCACATGATTCCACTGTCTTTTTAATTGCTAAATAGTATTTTATTACTAAAAAGTAATATTTTTATTACTAGTGTATTACTAAATAGTACTAAATAGTATTTATTACTAACAGTATGCTTGAATCTTTCACATAGTTTATTTTTTTTACCTGTTGATGGACATTAGGGTTGATTTCACTCTTTAGCTATTATGAATAATGCTACATGAATATTTTGTGTGCACATTTTCATATGGACATATTTCTACTCCTTTTAGGTAGATATCTAAAAGTGGATTTCTTATGTCTTATGACAAACTAAGGGTTAACTTTAAGCAAACTGTCAAACTGTTTTCCAAAGTGGTTGTTTCATGAGGAGATATCTTTGGGGGAACTAGACAGATATTTCAAAATTTATTTTGTCTTTGTGATACCCCTACTAGTGTAAACTATTCCACTTCTTTGCAGCTTTGACCCCAAGTGAGTCAAAGCCAAGCAGTGGGAGTCATGGATTGATTCTTCAAATTTTTCTCATTTTCATAGCTTTAACTCACTGCTGAGTTCACATTAAAACCAAAAAGTCATGAAGCTCAAAAAATAGGACGATGAATTGTCCTATATGAACTTGGATAAGTCACATGGACCATTGAGGGACTCAGTGTCCCCACATATCAGTGAAGGAGTATGTCTAGGAGGTGTTCAGTGTTTCTAAGATATAGCGTAGAACCAGTACTTTGAGACACACCATACTTTCTTGGCACTGCCAAGAAAAATGTAAATTGTAGAAATAAATGTGTAGCAGTAAATTATAGTAGTAAATTGTTTCTTTGCCATGCCAAGTCCAGCTCAGTTAAGGAACCAGCGCTTTCTCCAAATCACAGACCCTAACTCTAAAGAAAAAGTCAATCTCCACACTTCCCCTTTCACGTAGATGAAAGAACTCTTCTGTTCTGAAGGGAAGATGAAGCTCCTCTGGAGAAAGTGAAGAGTCTCAGACTATACAGGGAATTGTGTGGCATTCCATCCTTAAGGGGCGTTAACCAACATGTTCTCCTGTGTGTCACAAGTCCTTTTGAGTTGAATTTTGAAAAACCTTTATCTTTTATCTACAAACAGCAGAATCTATCACTACTGGAATATCTTCATTTTAGTAACTAAATTAGTTTCCTAGGCCTGTTATAGTATTGTTACAATTCTGGAGACTAGAATTCTTGAAAAGATGGTGTCAGCAGGACCTAGCTTTCTCTGGCAGCTTTGGAAAAGAGAATTTCTTTTTCTCTTCTAGCTTCTGCTGTCTAGTGGCCAGCCAGCCTTGGTGTTCCTTGGCTCACAGACATATCACTCAGTCACAGTCTTTCAACCAGTGTGTCTTCAGCTGTCTTGCCTGAGTGTGTCTCTGAGTTCAAATGTTCCCCTTTTTAATGTCACCAGCTACATTGGTTAGAGACCCTAATCTTATTTTTGGCCCTTTCTAGGGGTAAAATCCTATTTCGTTCTGTAAAGAACTGACTTTCAAATACCATCACATTCTAAGTTATTGAGGCTTAGTACTTAAAGTATTCTTTGGGGGGGGGTGGGAAGAAAGGATATAACTCAACCCTAAGAATAACACCTTGTAAAAATAAGATCCACTATAAGATGTCTGACACTGAATGCACATCCAACTATAATTATACTCTAAAAGAAAAAAAGAATGTTTTCTTCCTCAACACCTGACATCTGGGCTCTGGGACATTTGGACACAAAGAAAGGGCATAACTATCTTGATCCTTTGGCTCTCAGTCTCATGTGGTTTGAGATTCTGACATCCAGCAGTTACTTAAATAATAGCTTTCCATTTAGGAAAAAAAAAAAGCTACTTAGTACTTGCAACTTGATACTATAAGTTATTTAGAATGTCTTATTCTATGGACTATTAAGTCAGGCAAGAATGAGATTGTGGAAAAGGTTAAAAAAAAATTGGGTTTGGGTTTGATGCCATAATCCTAGGACAGGAATTAGCTGATAAGATTACTGGAATTTTCATACCTCAGAGAAGGAAGCCATAACTTTGGGTTGGCTACTGAGAGAGTTGATTACTACTCAGGAGGAAGGAAAGAGGAGACACAATGAGCTTAGACTATTACAAAATAATATCCTGGCTTTCTGGGCATCATCTTTTAGTGGGAACACAGAAATCCAGAAAGATTCCTCAAATTTTCTGGCCTTTTTCCTTCCCTACTTAGATAACCTTCTTCCATGGTGGTTGGGGACCATAGATGTCACCAAAGTAGGTCCCAC
Source organism: Uropsilus gracilis (assembly GCA_004024945.1). Lineage (NCBI taxonomy): Eukaryota > Metazoa > Chordata > Mammalia > Eulipotyphla > Talpidae > Uropsilus > Uropsilus gracilis. The sequence continues at coordinate 49,688 of PVHY01007724.1, read as the reverse complement.
ATATGGCCTTGGCTTCCAAAGATTTCATCCCATATGCCATCACCCTCCTCTTCTGGTGAATGAATCATTTTCCTGCTTGTATTCCTATCTAGTTGATTCTTGATCCCATTTGTCCTTCCATCTGATTTATTTCTGTCACAGAGTCCTTTGAGAAGTCCTACTGTTATAAATGATATCACAAAACATTTAAGTTGGTCTCCAAGATATCCCACCCTGGTAATGCGTCCTCCTTGGCTATATCCTCGCCCAAAGACTTGTCTTCACACTGCTCTCAATTTAAAAAGGTCTTTCTTCTTGGCCTCTTCCAGATGCCAGTGTTCCCTGGTCCTTCATCTCTCCATGTTCAATCTTCCTTTCCCTCACTCCCCCAGCTGCCTCCATTTTCCAAGGGCTCCAAACTCCACTTAGGCAGGATCACTTCATGCATTGAACAGCTGACATACACTTTAGACTCAAGAAACCAAATAATCAGTCCTCTGTCTTCCCTAATTCCTATTTGTACCAATGATACCATCTCTAAAAGTAATGATAATAACATACCACCACTAATAATTTATTTCAGAAGTGCAATGAGGAAGGAATGTATTATGAAACCATCAAGCCAAAGTCTAACTGATCATTTTGGATTCCTTCCTATCTTCCAGTAAAAGCACCTACCTCAGAGTTTGTGTGAGGTTTAAATGAGAGAAGACATATAAATCATTCCATGCATAGGACTCAACACAGAGTAAGTGCTCATAATGTAGGTTATTACTAGTTAATATTCTACTGCTCATAGTGAATCAGTAAGTAGTCAGTGCCCACACCTCCCTCTTCATGCTTTTGAAAACCATCCTAATATCATCCATTCCTTTCCATGCCTCCACAACTCCATTTCCCTTATCAAGACCTATTACCTCACATCAGGACCAGGAACAGAAAAGCCAGCCTGACCTTGCCTCCAAACCTTTCTCCCATTTCCTCCCATTTCTCCCATTTCCCCCCATTTCCTGATCCATCTGATCCATCAGATAGAATCAGTGAAAAAACTAACTAGATAATGCCATTTGGTTGCTTGGAAATGCCGGTGCTTTTCTGTGGTAACCCAGCCTTTCCTATCCAGTGCCATGCTATTTCCAGGCTTATCTCCAGTAACCAAGCTCTAGCCAGACTGGTAGGAAATCTCTCAAAAAGTCTGCTGCTTCTCCCACATCCACTCCTTTCTGAATACCAGAGCAGCAGGGAAAAGTCCCCATTATCTGCAAATTAAAATTTGTATCTTCCAAAACTCCCTTTCTTTAAGAAATCATGTTTGTTTTTACTTCATTTAAATCCCCACTGCCTTATCTTCTACTCACAGAGTTTATATTGTCTCTAACTCATCTTTTTTTCTCTACTGTAGTACTTCTTCCAGAACTTCATAAGTAGAAGTCACTCTATTATAAATGCCTGTTGATGCCAATTGAACACTTTTTACTATTGAAGGTCTTTACCTTGATCTAATCTTCATGTTGTCTAGTCCCTCAAATATCACAGCAAGTATTTTCTCTGTATACATTAATGGCATGCATCACCTAGTTCTGCTTTTTGCCTTTCTAATTCCAAACTATTTTTTCTTACCCACCCCAAAGCATTACCTGCCCCAGCCTTATTCTAATTTTTCAAAATTCCACTGCTCTCTTATGCACAATGGTACTCATATACTAAAAGCCTGAAAAGAATTTCTTTTCCTCCAGGTCTGAACTATATCACACATCCCAAGCCCTGCAGTTAAAAGTGTCATGAAAATGGACTGATAAGTAGCTAAAAGCAGAATGCTGTGTATACACAAATTGCACTGCAATGCAGGGTGCAGTTTGGAAGTTGAAGCAAGAACTGTTTATTAAAATGCATGAGCTTACCATAGCTTTACTGAGGAGATAACATACTTAACAGTCACTGGTGGAGCACTGCATAAGAGAATGGGGATTTTATGTGGTTCTAAACGACTCTTTTGAAGTACTTTTTGGTACTTTTCATTAGGCAAGATGGAGCCATCTTGAGCCATCTTTAAGGCCATGTCATTGACATAAAAAGATGCACATTATATGTCAGCAACTACAGTATAATGCATCTATGTGATGCACAGTAAAAACACTTGTGTGAGCACAGTAAAAACACTTCAGAACACAGTTCATTTTGCAGAAAGACTGAATTAACCCCTTTCCTGATGTCCCCTGCCACATAACTGTGAATCTTGTCACACAGTAGCTTTGCTTCTTATAATTAATTCTTTAGTCTTTCATGTTCTGGGGATACATTAGGTAAAGATATAAAAATGAAATGGGAAAGTGAGTGCCTCCTGAGTGCTTAGTGCCCTGAGGTGGGTGACCCAGCAGTGGGGTCTTATATAGGAACTGAAATATCCAGCTTTATCATAGGGATCAGGAACTACTCAAACACTGGGGGTTGCCATCTTCCACTGTAACTGAATGGCATCTACCGCCTGAAGTCATTTTTTAATTTCTCCAGTGCAGATCACTTTGTAACTCCCTGCTATAATAAATGCATTAGACTCTTTAGGTTGTTGGATGCCGATGGGACCTAACCAGAATTTTCCTTCCATGTTTGTTCAAGTGTTTCCCCCTCAATATAGGCAGAAAGAACAATAGGGCTGGACTAGAGTGTGTGGGGAGGATGGCTCTGGCAAATTTTGCCAACCTCCACACCTCAGTTTCCTTCTCTAAGAAAATGGGGATGATGCTATCTTATGGGGTTGCTAGGCACAGGGTAGATACTTAAGGATTGTTAATTTCACTTCCGTTCTCCTATACCTTCCTCCAGGTTCTTTCACATTCAGGAGAAATCAGACTTTGAGGGAAGTATCCCCTGTATCACTTCTACCTTAGAAGCCAAACGTCACACATGGTTTCTCCCTCTGTCCACTCGGCCTGCCGCCTCACCCTCTCAGTCCTGATGTGTCACACATGATCACAGGGAGGACAGCACGGGAATCTCAAGGGGAATCAATCTTCTACTTTCCATTAGGAAGGGTCCACAGGTTCAGCCTGGTGGGTTATCAGGCAGAGAACCTTTAATTGGGAGTTCCAATGTATGAAAGAAAAAGGTGGGAGGGGAGACAGAAGAAGGTGGCAGGTGTTTTCTCAGGGTCCTAAATTGTTCCTTGAATGCCATTCATGCCTCCTCCTCTTCCTCCTCCTTCTCTCCTCTTCTTCCCCCAGGCATCAGGTGGTGACCTTGGCACTGGATCTCTGAGGAAACACCCAGGTCAAGGAGTGTCTAGGCAGTAGGAGGAAGGGAGGGACTGACTAGGTCATACACCATCATACTCTCTGTTAAAGGATTCTTAGCCAGAGGACGCTTTCAAACTCCTTCTAAGTCAGTGAATGAGTCATTCAAACCATAAACACAGGTGTTACAGCTTCAGGAGACCTGGCTGTCCCAGAGTAGTGGAATACCAGCTCTTTGCAATCCCAACCCCACATTCCACATCCAGAAACCAGAGTTCAAAGAGGTTAAGCAATTTGCCTGGGGCCCAAATCAAGGGACTGAGCAAGGACGTGGAACCACCATCAGTGTCCAGAGATTCCCACTCTCGCTCCCTCAGGCGCCACCCTCCACCCACCAGCAACAGTCACCGACAATCACGGTGCCTCTAAGTGCTTTCGGAACCGCCTGCGATCCTGATCTCGCTCTTCCACTCCTGACTCCTCACTCTCGTTCCCTATTCCTGCTGCCGAGCTTCACCCTCGCCGATGCCCTCCACTCCAGGGCTGCACGGCGCCTGCTGCATGGAGGTATGCAGGACACCTACAATACCTATGTATACCTTGCAGTCAAAGGCAAGCTGCAAACTCCGAAACACGCTCCTACGGAACTGCGCAGGGCCAACAATCGCAGAAAGGGTGCAAATCTGGGCTCGTCTCGGGGTCAGACGGCGCCAAGTCTCGGGCTGGGGGCGGAGCCTCATTGTCGGGAGCGAGAGGGTGGGCAAGGGAGGGAGGGCCCGGCCTGCAGAGTTTGAAGGCATCTGGGACTGGTGAGTCGAGCCCCCCGGGGCGGGAGGTGGAGGCGCGCGAGCCTAGCAGCCCGACGCGCTGCTGGGGGGCGCCGGGCGCGGCGGCGGGGACTGCGGAGGTGCGGCGGGAGCCGGGGCGGGCGGCGTAACCGGAGGCGGAGTGGGCGGAGCCGCGCTCGCAGCTGCCACCCGGCCTCCGGGCCCAGGCAGACGACACCCGCCCGCCGCGGGGCACGCACCGCGCGCACACACTCTCCAAACAATGCTCTTCGGCGCCCGGCGGGGCGGCTGGAGGCTCAGCGGCCGACGGCGTAGCCGGGGGAGCGCGGTCCCGAGGTGAGCCGGCGATGCTTTCTCCAAATCCGACCTCTTTTTGTCTGGCAAACGTGGCCGCCGAGGAGAGCTTTGGAGCAGCGCTGCGGTGGCCGAGCGGTCGGCGTGCCCCGGGGTGACAGACTGTGGTTTGGGGAGGGTGGTGAGCCCGGACCGCGTGCGTCCGAGGTCGTGCCCACGGAGAAGGCACCCAGCCTGGAGGACCCGGGAGCCGGAGTGTTTTCGGTTCATTCGAGAATCGCGCTCTTTAAAACGGGAAACTTTCCTGCGAGTTCCGGGAGAGGAAGCTGACTATTCGGCTGGTCTGCAAGCCTTTCTGCTCTCTCTGGGGAACAGATTGAAGCGTTTGGGGGACTGCTAGCGTGGGGACTTGCTTTCTGCTGCAGGAGTATTGTCAAAGGAGCAGGGAAGGGAGAGGCCGCCCGGGCTGCTCAGACCAGGACCCCGGGGCTGATGCTTTGGGAGGGGAGTGGTCCCTTGTGCAGCGCCAGGTTAGTAGCACTGTGTATCTGTCTCAGGTAAAGCTCATTGCAAGCACATGGTTTTGCAGGGCACACAGCAAAACCCAAAGGGGGAGGGGGGGAGCTTTGCAAAGCGTCCAGTCCAGAATCAGGTTCAGTAACCTAAGTGATCCTTAACAACCCCTAACCTTTTTGATACTGAAATATGACAGGAAGCTTGGGAGATTCTCCAGTTATTTTTCTAGCATGGGGTCCTGTGGGACTCAGGTATCCTCCTTATGGATTTAGTGTGTAGTAGATCCAATCCACACAAAGCGCATTCCTATTGCTGAGATTAGATTACATAGCCTTGGAGAAGGGAAAAAGAAAAAGTGGTGTGAATATTATGATTTACCTTCTGTGTTGGTGGGGAGTGGGGGATGAAGGGAGAGTGTGTTAAGGTTTTCACTTCTTGCTGTCTGCGCTATTCTGCCCACTGCATGTAAAAATCCAGACATTTTCCATACAAATTTCCTTTTCCCAGTGTTGACATTGCATTAACTCATTGTAAAATGTAAAATTGTTTCAGATGAGAGTTTTCTAGAATTCTGTCACATAAAGGTAAAGCATAAGCACATTTTGATGCCATAATGAGGGCATTTTGAGCCCAAGTATTTGATTTTATGGTCAGACTACCATTCTTTAGATTCTTTTTGAATTGAGGGTAGGAGTGTATCTGACAGCTTCAGTCTTGCAAATTGTAGCCACAAATCTAGTGCAGAAGTTTGCAGAAGCAAAGATATTTTATCATGGCTTGCATCGGAAGGAATGCTGAGATCTTTTTCTAATCTTGAACTGTAGCCTCCCACTGAAATGGGCAAATTTGCATAATTCTGGGGGCTGCCTCCCCTCAGAGGTAAGGAATGTGGGCTGGGAAGGTGCCATTCCCATGCTGTGGAGAGCTGGCACGGGTAGGCGCTGCTCCTTGCATTGTGAGTCCACTTGTGTTTTCACCATTTTTACTTAAAACAAACAGGAGATAATTCCAGGCACAGAACCTCTGTAGACAGATAGAACTGGAAGGGTCATTTCTGCCTTGACAAGGTGATAAATTGTTTTTGCCATGACTATTTTAACAGGAGGTTGAAAGTCAATGATGGTAAGAAGCCCAGGGCTTCATTCTCTTTTCCTTTTCAAGGATTTTCCTTTAAGATTCTTTGCATCTCTGATCAGCAGTCATAGTGAATATTGTTCTCACCAGCAAAGAATTTCAGATCTGAGGATGGAAGTGAGGAGAGTGCTTGTGAACCAGTGAGGGGTTCTGAAGGAGTCTTGCTGAAAGTTAGTAATACAGAGAATAACAAAACTCATTGGGCTAAAGTGAACCATAAGCTTCAAAGGAGGAGGGGACCTCTAGTACCAAATGACCACTTCTCCCACCACAAGTCTGTATCTTCTAGAGGAGGAAATGAGATGTGCCCACCAAGAATGACCTTTGTGAGTCTGTGGTAGCCCCAAGGAAATGGTTTATGCCCACCTCCCTAGATGCCACCCCACCCTTCATGAGGACCTGCAGGAAGTGTAGATGCCCACGCAGTGATAGTTTCTACATTGTCTTCCTCCATTCCACCCAGCGGTGCATGGGAGCCCCCCACCTGCAACAGAGGGGTCCTGGGTTTTCTGTGGCTAAGAAGGTCTGGGCAGCCTTCCTCAGTTCCCTAGAGAAAGGACCTATTTCCATTTCTAACCAAGGGAATGGAGACTCACTCGACTTAACACCAAAATGCTTCAGAAGCTGAGGACTAAGCTCTCTGTGGTCTAAAATTTAGGAGAGAAAAAACAATACTGCTATGGTCCTCTGCTTGTTAAAGCTTAGTGACCTCTTCTGGGGAACTTGACAAGGAATGAACTTACTACTTGAACATATTTAAGGCATAAGCGGCAATCATCTTAAAGGAGGGATGCATAAAATCCTAACTACAGTTGTAGAAAGACAATTCCTTGTCTTTTACTTCACAGTATTCTTTTATTTCACAGCTTAGAGATGCAGTGGGCTTCACGGCTAACAATTTAACTTCAGCACTTGTTGAATAAGCATCCCTGGCTGTGAGTGTGGGAGACAAGAAAGAGAACTCTTCCCACAATGTTTCTGGAATGATCTTTGGGGTTTCTGGCTCATTCAACCTGGTTGGTCCTGTTGATAGTTTAGAGAGAGCATCAACCTCAAAGCAAATTCTCACAGGAGAAAAGTGAGCAGAAACCCCAGGGCAAACCCTCCCTATTTAATGAAAATCTGTTCACCTTCATTTCTTAACAAGGATTTTCTCATGAACACTCTTGTTATAAGAAAATCAGCTCATTTAAACTCAAAAAAAAGGAGCAACAAGCAGAAAACAGATAATGGCAAACAATTCAGTAAAATGAACCATGCAGTGAGGTGAAAGGCTGCCAGCAAATTCGGTGTCTCTTTTAAGAACCACACTCTCTGCTGGACAGTTTAGGTCATTGACATTATTTCCATGTCTGGGAAGTGGGGTAACAGTTCTCTGACAGGTGTATTATTCAGGTTATTAGTTAATTAGCTGCAGTCCTTTCAGCTCTTCCTCCTTAACATTGAATTTAGTAGAGAGTCTGTGGTGCAAACTGTTTTTCAGTTTTACAGGCAACTAAGTCTTTCAGAAGGCTGACTGCCTGACCTCCACGACTACGATAGGAAAAATAGCTGTGATTCTTCCTTACACTTCTCTTCCTCCTGCCTTCCCTGTTGGCCAGTACCTCCAACTCTGTTGACCTTGCTAAACACCAGCTTGAATGGCATATATTAAGCAAAGAGGCCAGAGTCCCAAGATGCTAAGTGTCCTGACAAAGGTGTGTGTGTGGAGGGTCAGGTCAGCACCACATCTCTCCCCTTTCTCAACTACTCAGTCTCCACCTGGTTAGAGCATGAATTGCAGTACTGATTTCTAAGTCCTGGCCTGCTTTCCTGCTTGCAAACCTCTTTGTTTAAAATGGTGGTTTCCTAACCAAGAGTAGTACATTATTTGCTGTACTGCCTCTTAATTCTTGTTCTCTGGGGCAGTGCCCCATCTTCTAGACCCCTAGCAACAGTTTATTCATGAATGATTACAGGCTTCTCATTTTAAATCTTGTGATTTTTTCCCCCATTACTATCCCCAGACCTCTAAGCGCTCTGAATTTTAAAGGACTGAAATGTCTTTTATGTTCTCTGTTCAAGCATCAGAGGTGTGTTCAGTTTGTATAGCCTCTGATAAGGCCACACCGCTAGAGAGTGACTAAGAACCCTATGACAAATGGGTAAGGGCCTTGGAGTAAATGGAATATTAATCTTTACCTTATTTCTCCTCCTTTCCTCTTTCTTCCTCCTTCTACTCCCCATTCAAGCAATGAGATGATTGATAATGTACCTATCTTCTGGCCAGGGAGATCTCTGATCAGCCAGTGTTCTGCCTTGCCAGGAAGCTGCTCTGTGATCCTCACCTGCCACATCAGAGATCCAGGCACAAGATGAACCAGCATACTGCCCGCTCAAGATGCAGCAGACCCTCGGACTAAACCCCCAGAGCTTGAAAATGTCTGCGTGCAGTGACTTTGTGGAGCACATCTGGAAGCCAGGGTCCTGCAAGAACTGCTTCTGCCTGAGGAGTGACCACCAGCTGGCCCCCAACCAGCCCCAGCCCAGGGCCGGCAGCCTGCCCCCTCCTCCTCGCCTGCCCCCCAGGCCTGAGATCTGCCGCCTGGAGGATGAAGGTGTGAACAGCTCACCCTACTCCAAGCCCACCATCGCCGTGAAGCCCACCATGATGAGCTCTGATGCCTCTGATGGGTGGACAGAGGCGAACATGAGTGCCGAAGTCTCGCAGGTGAGGGTGACTAACCCTGGTGGTATTTTTATAGGGGCTGTTCCTATTGTAATGCTTGGTGACTGGCTGGCAGCCAGGGAGGGCTGTTAGAGCAAGACTCCTGCAGGGTGGCTTTTCATCAGCTTGCCCTAAGATTGCTCCTGCCTCACTGCTGCCCTCCCTTCTACCTGCCCCTATAGACTAAGAACCATGACTCCTGTTCCCTTAAAATTTATTTGGACACTGCATTAATTATTTATTTGAGTAGTATAAAATCACACTAAGTGAAGGTTTTTAAACAGATTTTAAAATTTTCCTATTGCTCAATTTACATATATACACAAATAGCAATATTTACATCATGAAATCCCTGACTCCACCACACTTCAGCATGAAGTCCAGCAGCGGTCAACACATGGCCAGGCTTCATTCCCCTCTACATTCCCCTCTACACCCTCTACCCTTCCCTATGATTTTAAAGCAGATCTCAGGAATCTTATCATTTCAGCATATCTTTGTAAAAGTCTTTATAAAAAAACCTAGCCAAGGTACCACACTTAAAGCTATTTGGCAGTAATTCCTTAATATAATCCAATTTTCACCCAATGTGCTTACCTCTAATTTTGAAGTTTCGATTTTACCAACTTTGACCTAGGATCTCTAAAAACAATTATACCCCAAGATATTAGACCATTCTGTTCATCCCACAGGTAACCCATAAAAAGGTATAATTACTTAAGGGCACACAGATCAGAGCTGCTGGAGCCTGCTCCCTCCAGGCATGTCTGCGAAGCTGCTTTCCAGGACTTATTCTAAGAACTACTTGTGACCTCTTTGACCTCTTTGCCTGTTCTAGTTTTCCTAAACCAAATGTGGTAAGTGGATCAGGAAGGCTTGTGAAATCAGAGGCCCATTTTTAATCAGGGGAGACTTAAATGAGAGGTCTTTTGTATGATTGCACCAACCTCTGTGTCCCCTACCAAAGTGCTCCATTTTTCATGAATTGGTTATATCCCTTTACCGGGCTCTCCTTCACCTTCAGAGACATACCAGGGACACTCTAAGTCAGAATTATCTTGGAAAGGAGCCAGATGCAGGCCATACTTTGAGTCTGCTTCTAAAAGAGGGAGTAGGGGGTGGTTTCGGATGAGAAGGGGGAAGAGGCGGTGATTTCAGTGCCAAGGAATAATGAGCCCACATCTCTGTCACACAGCTCAACTAGTCCAGCCACTGATGCAAACACCAGTTGAGGTCACTGCCTGTATCTAAGAGAAAGAGCTGCTCTTTAGCATGGCCCGGAAGAAGCAGAGGTCAGCACCAAGCTCAGAAATCCCACCCCTCATCCTCCTGCCCCCTTCCCTCACCACTCATTCAAGTTGCTTTTAAAAGGTTTCTTCAGGAATGTACTGTGGCACAGTTATCAAAAGACTAATGAACACAAAGTCAAAATTAAACAAACACTAAAACTCTCTTTTCAAAGCCCATAGGAAAACTTATCTTACCCAGCAGTTTCGAGGGTGAGAGCAAAATGTTCTTTTTTGTAATAGTTTCTAGCTCCCCACCTCACAGATATCAATCCAGAGGATTACAGATCATGGGAAGGAAAGGCATCTGAGTGTCTGGAAGACCAGTGGCTCTGCGGGCTCCCGGACAGTGATGAGAGTCTGATGAGTGGGTGGGCATGCTGTGAAACTGTCTCTTCCTACAGCACAGACTGTGGACAGTGTCACCACACTTCCCTCTCACTTTTCCTCTCTTCCTTTATTCTCTGACAAGGTCTAATGTAAGTCTTTTCACCTTGGGGCTGTGTAGATCATCTGGAGACGAACCCCTGGCAAGCTCCCACTCCCGAAGCAGGAAGACGTGCCTATCATTTACCTGGGCAGCTTCCGTGGCCCACAGAAACCTGCTGGGCCCCCTGCCACCACCGACGGCCACTCTCTCTGTCCCCCGGGTTACACCATGGTTGGCTTACACAACCTGGAGACCCGAGGGGAACGGAACACGGCCTACCACCCTGTGGGGGTCTCAGATGAGAAGGCCAAGCGAGAAGATAAATCCACATTTTCCTACCCAGAGCCACCCTCCCCTCAGGAGAACTTCCGCCAGAAACTGGCCACCTTTGCTGGGATGACACCTGTCTGTCACAAGGGCCCTGGGCCCTACCCCTCTCCACAGCCCCTGCGGGAGTCCCTGCCCTCGGAGGATGACAGTGATCAGAGGTGCTCACCCTCAGGGGACAGTGAAGGTGGGGAATATTGCTCCATTCTGGAATGCTGTCCTGGGAGGCCTGTTGCCAAGGACACCTCACAGGCTGAGGATTCTCGGCACAAACATGGTGGAGGAGACTGCCGGCCGTTGTGCTGGGAACCAAGAACATGCTCAGGGGCAGCTGAAGAGGAGAAACGGGACTTGGGTTTCCCAAAAGAATGCTGTAGTCAGGGGCCCGTGACAGAGAACCCACCCCGCCTGGTCCCCAAGAAGCCATCCCTTACCTCAGAGCCTGCCACTTCTTCTGATGGCCTGTCCTGTAGGAGTGAAAGTAGCGGTGCTAACAGCCCTTTCCCCCCCAATCTTGAGAGCGATTACTGCTCCCTTATGAAGGAACCTGCACTGGGCAAGCAGCAGGACTCTGGCTGCCCTGCAGGTACCTTGATATCTGGCAGGTACCTTGGGCTGACTGGAGAGCCCCAGCCTCCGGCCCTCCCTAGGGAGGCTGTACCGCCTGAACCCATCTATGCTGAGAGCACCAAGAGGAAGAAGGCAGCTCAAGCACCTTCCAGGCCACAGGCTAAGGCAGAACCAGCAACAGCTGCCCAGAGCCAATTATGGACAGTTAGCACCTGGGCTCAGAAAACAGCATCTGACTGGAGCCGAGAGAGGGAAGGCCCAGATACAGCCCCCCAGGTGGCGGCCACCATCACAGTCATGGCAGCCCACCCAGAAGAGGATCACCGGACCATCTACTTGAGCAGCCCTGACTCTGCGGTGGGGGTACAGTGGCCACGCAGGCCCGCAAGCCAGGACTCTGAGGCAGGAGAAGAGGAGACTTCAGCCGGGCAAGGGCTGAGCTCCAGGGAAAGCCACCGTCACATTGCCGGTGAGAACACGCCCAAAGGGAAGCCTGCCATTCCCCCCAAGTTGTCCAAGAATAGCCCTGGAGGGTCCCCTGTGTCACCATCAGCCTCCCCACTGTCCAACCTTATCGAGGGGAACTCTAGCGGTGGTGTTGGACCCCAGCCTTTATCCAGGAGTCCCACAGACCCAGCTTTGTCCTACCGAGCTAACGGTATAGCTGCCAGTGACTCTGCCAGGTGCCCCCCACCTGCCGTCACCGCTGCCTCAGCCTTGGATCAGAGGCGGCCCCGCTACCAGACTGGGGCCTGGAGTCGTCAGTGTCGGATAGAGGAAGAGGAGGAGGTGGAGCAGGACTTGCTGAGTCAAAGCTGGCGAAGAGAGACAGAAAATGGCACCACAGACCCCTCAAGCTCCTCTACGTGGCACCGCCTTCGCCCCATGGACAGTTCCTCTGGGCAGAACAGCAAAGTTGGGACTGGCATGAGCAAATCAGCCTCTTTTGCCTTCGAGTTCCCCAAGGACAGAAGTGGGATAGAGACATTCTCACCTCCTCCACCACCTCCAAAGTCAAGGTGAGTGTGCTTGTGTGTGATCAGGGCTTGTTTCGCAGGACAGAGGGCTCTTCCAGACAAACTTTTGCCTTTGCCACCCCCAGCTACACTGCAAGGACCAGAGTCACTTGTGCTATTGTGAAAATTTCTAAGAGTTCTTGGTCTTGTTTGTCCTCAGCAAACAAACCTACAAGCAGTGTCCTGGTTGGAATTGGTAACTTGGAATGAATTTTTGAAGGAGGCACTGCCAAACCATTTCTCTTTTTGCTGTGCTCATATTTTTATAATCTGTTACTCTCTTTTTCTCCCTATCTCTCTGAAGTATCTTCAGCAATTTTTTTTTCCAGAAAACCCTGAAATTCTCCATTTGCTTAAACATGCACAAGAGGTCAAAGAAGGCTGTTCTACAGAAGTTGGACAGACGAGATGGCAGATGCTTACTTCAGAAATTGTCACCTTAATGGTGATTGAGCCACAGGGCCAAAGGCAGAAAAGGAAGCTCTGCATGTGGTTAGTAAGCCTCAGAAGTGGGATTTTAAAGAAAGAACTATGTAGTTTCATTTTAGCTTGCTGAATCACACAGCATTCACCCCTGCTTCACTGCTATCTCTTGTGAGTTTAAAGTACCTTTCAAAGGCTCAAGAAAAAATAACTGCCCTTTTCAAGGTACTGAATTTTTCATGGAATTTTAATTCTGGAAAAATATATTCCTTCTATTAGAACAAAACTGATTCCTATCAGAGAAATCTGCCATTTTTTGAAAAATGATAGCCTGTCCAGACAGACTTTCTCTAGTACTGTCATTTCTAGGGGTTCTGATTCAGTTCATGTGCCTCCAGAACAACTGTGACACTTGACTTTGATCTTCAAGGTGTCTCAGGCTGGACTGCACACTAACTTGGGTTTTTTTCTGGCTTTGCACTGACTGCCTGCCATGCGTGGTGGACATCTCTTGGCTTTGGGTGATTGCAGGCTCTCTTTGGCTACAGTTTTAACTCCTTAAGTGAATGAAGTGTTCAGCAGCTGAGAAGGTCTTCCCTTTATATGGTGCTCACACTGGACTAAACATGGATTGAAAGGAGTTAAGGCGTTAACTCTTAATCCTCAGAACAACTGTAGGGATGTAAGAATTTGTGTCCTTGAGTCCTAATGGACCAGAAAGAGAGAGGTGTAAAGCAAACCTGTTCAGGTTATGTAGCTGGAACTGGCAGTCTGGCTCCAAAGTCTGTGTGTCTAAACACAAAGGATACATCAGTGGGGATAGGATATGAGTAGGGACTGGTCATAGAGTAAAACGTGGCATTTATTTAGCTGCCTCTGCTCCAAGTAATTAGTGAGAAGCACAGCTTTGGTGTCAGAAAGTTAAGTTTATGTGTCTCACCCCCAGGCTGTGTGATCTGGAATAAGCTATTCACCATGAGAGAGCAGGTTGCTTTCTCTAAAATGGGATGATAATAATACCTTTTTTAACACCCTGTTTTGAAAGGCTCAAGTGAAGTGAACACAATCCAGTACAGAAGTTAGCTAGTCTGCCCATCTGACTTTGACAGACCCCCACACGCCCTATAGGTATAGATTTGGCCTAATCCCAGGAAAACCACCTGAGCCTTGGGAGAAGGAACTAAAGCCTTCTCATTTAAGAATCATAGGGCTTGGAGAAATTCCAATCACCATAGCAACATGACTCAGGTAGGGTTTTCATTAGCATCTAGGATGAGACCAGAGTTTGGGGGCCCAGTTTGCTATAATAAAACCATTGGATTGTGTACAGCTTCAACTGGGGAGAATCTCAGAAATTCCAGGTTATAGATCTTAAATAATTTTTAAAGCACAGTAATAATACACATAAAAGACAAAAAAATTTATTGTTAGGGCTAGGGGAGAAAAACCTAAGGAATAAAATTAATGAGCTGAAGGGAATGCGGCAAAAAGGGGAAGATCATCTGGGCTATTTAAAATAAATCAAAATAAGTATATACTCGATACTTCACCTGGGAAGGATTTTTCAAGTGTTACTGACATTATCTATTCAGTCATCAGATCTCCCCCATAAGGAAGCTTGTGACCACAAACTGATGTGTAATTCTGGATCCTGATAGTTACTGAATTCTTCTGAGGAGAGTGCCAGTACCCACCGTCTTCAAGGCCAACAGGTCAGGATGTTGAGAGATCAGAGTTGCTAATGAGAATGCAGTTCACAGTTGATCGCTGTACCAATGCCAGGCCCACACTTTTAACTGTGACTGGCTGATGTCAGTTTTCCACAATGGAAAAATGTTGAAATGTCTTAGAGAGACCAAGTTAAGGTAATTTTTCCATCGGCCACTTGTTCAATGGGTCCTCTTTCTAAGGACCAGCCTCATCTGTGAGCAGAGAAGACAGATGTCATGATGTATATTCTTGAAACTGGAAAAGAGGTTTTATGCAGGGTACTGTTAGTTTTCACTTACACTTACTTAGATCCATCTGCTTTCCAGGACCGTTATGGAAGAACAGACATGATTTTCTGGCTTGCTTATGGTCCTGTTTTATACAACTGAGTCTGACTTGAATGAAAAAAATGGATGTTGAGAATGTGTTGGTTTCCCCCTGGTCCTGTTTTGAATGTTTGGCTGTGACTTATCTGTCTCTGATACTGTCCTCTAAACTCTCTTTAGCATTTCTGAGAAACTGCTTGCTGTAATACCTGTAGGAATAAAGCACTCAGTGTTCATTTTACACTCTGAACAAGCACTTCTTTAAAGGTGTTTAGTGCCCAGCCCTCCTCTGGGGCAGGTAAGGCAGAGTGTAGGTCCCTCCTTACCTGCTGCTGCCACATGCACGAACCTGCACTCCCCAACTCATGCCTACTTAGGATGATGGACCACACTGCGTCTCTGAGTCACCTCTGCCTCAATTTAGGGAGAGTCAGAAGGTGAGGATTGACAAGTACAGCTGGTAGAAAACTGAAAGCTGCAGGAAAGACTTCTTGGTGTAAATGTCACGTTCACGACGTAAGGCATTTAATGAGAGCAGCAGAGCCTGGGGAAATAATTAAGATGCAAAAGAATCAAATTTATTTCTGCCTTTTACTTCTTTGTAGACACAAACCTGGTTTTAAATGACTTATGACTTTTGAGTGACAAGGTCAGTTGAGGGAAAATTAGCCGATTAGTGCAGACAAGCATTTCGTAAAGAGACCCCAAATTAGCATGATGAGTCTGAACGTAGAGTTGGAATTAGAGGGCGACAGGTGAATAAGAAATATGACAGTTTATATGGTTTCATTTCCAAATGGTCTGGCCCCAGGTGAGACTAGTCAAAAGAAATAGAAGGTTCTCCAAGAAAGGGAGAGATGTTTTTGTTTTAAAATTATGTCCCTTGTTAATTGTAATTTTAGTTCACTATTTAATCAAACTCTTTCCCTCCTCTGCAGGGGACCTGGGAGTAGAATCTGAGTCTGTCCTTCGACTTCTATTCTTTCTTAGTTCCTCTCACCTTCCCACATTGACTTTCAGCAAAGAGGGGGTCATAATGTCATAGATGGAACTCTTTTCTAGAAACTTCTTCATGTGGTCTTTCTATAGCATGGTCTTTCTCTCAGCCTGACCCACAAAGAAGGAGTAGGGTGAGTGAGATGGGAACTTCTCTCCAGACCCCACATCTAATCTCACTGAATCTCCAAACACTATTCTTAAGGCCCTTTCTACTGGCCTGGATTATAACAGGAAGATAACAGTTTAGTAGAACAATCCATCATCTCGGTTTGTGATGGACTTTTCTCTGTGACAGTTTAAAAATCACAGCTTGTATTTGAAAGCACTGCATATACTTCAAGAATCTTCTCTATGTTTAGCCCTTTGGATAAAACTGTAATAAATTGGATAGAAGTCATGTAAGTCCAGGGTTGAATGAATATTGGTCATAGTTCAGGGGGAAAAGTTATCCTCCACATGTACACAGTTTGGCAACTGGAGCAAAACGCATGTATCAACAATGTAAGTGTATATTCTCCTCCATGCCAGGGGTGAATTAGTTGGCTTCTACCCATGAGTTTGTGGATAGAAGCTGTAAATCTTGGGCATCTAATGTTACTGTATCGGGAGGAATTAAAATTGACCTGTTTTCCTATTCAGTAATTAAAAAAAAAATCTCTGAGTTGAACAGTAGTTTATATAAAATATTTAAGACCTTCTCTGTAATTTTGAGAATATATTCTTGGCTACATCTAGAGAGTAGTGATTCTTTAATTCTGCCAGTATCTAAAATTACCTATTTTCTATTAGACTCTTTACAAAGTAGTAAGAAACCAGTGGCTGGGTTCTGTGCATCAAGGACCATGCGTGTTAAGCAATTTTTATCACCAAAGTCTCCTCCTCACCCCCACCCTACCCCTACTACACCCCCATCCCCACCCCACCCCCGCTCTGATTCCATCTGATAGACTGGTCATCAGTCATCTGGATTGTTACCACATTCAGTTTTCTGCTCTGTAATAAAGGAAGCTGAGCTTGGACCCAAGTATGCTCACAGAATAGGCCATCCTTTGTCTTTTGACTTTATCCAAAATCAATCTTCGTGCAGGCATATAAATAATAATTCATTAAAAAAGTGAAAAAGAAAGAGATACTCCTTGAAAGAAAGGCACATGCTTAGCACTTGTAATTCCATACTAGTCTGTGTAGTGTGTGGTGTGTAATAGATGCACCAGAAACATTTGTTAAATAAACAACTGTTCGCAAAGACACTTCCCAACTTATTTCAGCTTCTTCAAAAGAATCAAACTCTGTGTTTTTGCAAATTAAGAATTTTTGGAACAAGTACCTTTATATACTGAGACAAAGTACCTTTCTTGCCCCAGTACTCTTTTTACATTGATTTGCATTAAATTGTTCCAGGTTTGAATCTCTTAAAAAACTGTAAACTCCTGGTAGCACAGTGACCATATTTCATACCCTTTTTTAAACTTTCTCATAGGATTTTAAAGTATCAGGGACTGCACATAATAGGTATTAAATAAAGGATTATTAAATTGGAGGGAAATAAAGGGCTGCATGAACAATAGATCTTGGCCTGATTTTTCACTGGACACCATTATAATTCTGTGACTAGCCTCACCCAATAAAGTATTGTCACCTTAAACTGAGGTTAATAATTATTAATGCTTCAAGGTGGGCAAATACCATGCAGGCACAATGCATCCTTTCATGGATTAATTAGTGCCTGAGGACTGCATATTTCACTTTTGCAAATGGGCTTTCCTACTTTGCCCTTTTCTAAAATGTAAAGTTGAGCAGGTGTGTGGAATAGTCCTCTCTTCCCACAAGCATGTTCCTTTCATGAAGTAATCACCTAAGGATGTTTTCCTCCACCAGCGAGTTGCAAGAAATACGAGGGTGTCATTTGCTCTTTTGAGAATAGATTTTCTAGGCTTTCTGAGGTGGGTGGGTTGGAAGACACAAGCATAGGCCAGATGATCACACCCTGTTTGTCTTTGAGTCCTTCATGGGACTTTGTTTCTAGATTGGCTCGCTCACTTTTTGGGCATGAATCTCACCAGTTAGTGAGATTTATGATACAAGTTATTTGTTATTGTGTCTTTGGAATCATGTTCATGAAAGGACTTGGCTTTTTTCTGTCAGGGTTGATGATTTCTTCTGCAAATGATACTCTGTCTCTTTCTGCCACTAACGCTCAGCATTTGAGGTCAGGGTCCTCATTCTCTGTGTTAAAATCGCTCATTACTTCTATTGGCTTTTGGGCAGATCCGTAAAAATATCGAGCATCCTGTGCTCGGATGTTTACTGCAGCACTATTTCTAATTGCAAGGACTTGGGAGCAACCTTAATGCCCCAAAACAGATGACTGGATGAAAAAAATGCAGTATATATACACAATGGAACATTATTAATATTTAATTAGTAATTAAAAATGACAAATTTGATGATTTTATGACAACATGGATGTACTTAGAAGAAATCATAATGGCAGAAACAAGTAAAAAAGAAAAAGACAGGAACCAAATGGTTTCACTAATATATGGGATATAGTGAACAAATAAAAGCCTTCAAGAAAAGTCAAAACAAGCTAAGCACCAAACTGAAGCATACAACTTTGGGCAGGAGGGAAAGGGAGGGAATAGTGGGGAAGGTGAGAGGGTGGTAAATCCCCGGGATTACAATGATGTGAAATTTATTTATAAATTAATGAGAGAAAAAAATATTTAGCATTCAGGCTATTCCTGCTCTTCCCATACATTTCCATCAAGCTCCTGCTTCACTTAGCTTTATCTCCCACCCTGGCCAGTTTATTCACTGTGCAGTCTTACAAAAACAACTGTTCTCTTTTGGGGAGAAAGGAAAGCTTCTAGAATGCAGACTACATTTTCAAAAATCCTTCCCCTTTACTCAGTTTACTGTCTGTTAAATTTTAGTGTCCAGTGATCAAAAGAACTGAGATAAATTGACATTATAAGTAATATAACCTTGAGGATCAGGAAGAAAGAGAAGTCTTTGAAATTTTAAAATCAGTCCTAGTGGAGATGCTACTTAAAGTAATTCTTATTAACACATGCAGATCAAAAGGAAGATTTTATGACCATATTCTTGAACTTTGAGGATATTTAAGTTGCATTCTCCATACCACTTCCAGTCAGCAGAAGTACCAGTCCCAAGGGCACATGGAAAACACATGTGCCCACCTGCAGGAGAGCCTGCCATGCTGATTGCTGTCTCTGATTATGTCAGGGTGCAGGGCAGACACGTGGTTTGCCAGTTCAGCTTTAGAAACTAAAATATGTCAGCTATAATGTAAAATCAATGGCACCATTAACTTTGTCCATACTAATTCAGGAATTTCTGAACTCTCTTACTCAGGAGGGGGCCTATGGCCTGCCTGCTAACCCACGTGGTCCTAAGCACAGTATTTGGCAAGAGATCATCATTGTCTGTGATAACCTCAAATCTGTGACTATTCTGCCAAAATATTATTTACAAAAAAAACAGTTACAAAAAAGTTAAAAATTTATAGTATATTCATAATCACTCATTAAGTGGAAATAGTTACTTTTAAGTATGTTAGCCATTATTTAAAGTATTGTTTCTCTTTATGGAACTTAAATTTACATTTCCAGTCCTTCCTTTGATCATACTGAAAGATGTATGTTCACTTATCCTTCCCCTCTGTGATTTCCTCCACTGGTCTCTGTATCCAAGATTGGGGTGGTGTTGGAAATTCAGGGGCAGGGGCAGGAGATAGTTCAGAATTCTTTTGAGAAATAGTTTAAAAATAAAAGTTAAATATAATGTCAATTTAAATTTTAAAAATGACAAAACTGTTGTACCCATATTATGTAATACATACAGTATTTTCTGAATCTTCTTGATAGGTGATATGAGGCCATCTTTTTTTTTTTTTTTTTTTTTAATAGAAATGTTTGGCTTGGGGTCAGAATTGTCTCCCTAGAAGAAAGTCAAAGAAAAATAGAACAGAAATATTTGCTAACATGTTACACTTGTTTAGTGATCTCCCATCATAGCTATCAAAATGTCTTCTCTATATTTGTGTCTCCTCCAGAACTTAAAACAAATGGATTGTATGATGAGTCCTTAATTCTATTTCATATCCTTATTCCAGTGCTTATGCATACTTCCTGTAAAAGCAGACAAAGATCATGAAAAGCTCTTCATATAGTTCAGAGCCTGAACTTGAGATTTCTTGAACTTGAAAGTCATTTTTAATGACTTGAGGAATGGGAGTAGATGGAGCTAAGATGAAATAGCCAGGCCCCCCTATCTTCATTCCTGAATGTATGCTTCAGAGAAACAGGTTAATAAGGACACATATACAATGAAGATCATAAAAACACTGTTCATAGAAGAGGGTTTTTGGAGCCAACCCTTGTGCTTATCACTAGGGAAATAGAAAAGTAAAATGTTGTGAGTATGAAATATTAAATAACAATCAGAAGCTCTTGACTAGATGTATATGCCAAAACATGGTATACCTTACACTAGTATTGAGTGAAATAACTAAGACACAGAACAAGACCTAAATCATATTGTAATTAATATGAGTTTAAAACACCAAATAATACTATACCCTTTTAAAAGATATATCAAAGGAGATATGTGTATCTCCCAGAAAATATGGTATGAGTATCTGAAAATGGAAAATTGGGGAGGTAAAAAATTAGAATAGAGAGGGGGACACAGGGAAAAATTCAACTAATGCAAATCAAGCTGAAAATGTTTCATTAATGAGGCATATGATTATCTCATCTTTCTGCGCTGAAAGTAAATGCAAACATGAGGTGAAATTGAATCATGAGGATAGCAATTAAGAATATCAAAAGAAGTGATGAATGTTTGAAATAGCTGCTTTCGAGAAATCAGAGTTCTTATGCAAGCATTGCCAGGAACCCCAAGAGTGGCAGAAGTCAGAAGCATGAACTCACTGTGGTTCTGGTCTGCAAGACTTTGTTCTTTCCTAGTCACTGGGCTGCGTGGTGCAGAGTGAAGATGGAAAATATTTAGAGTCCTCTAGTGTGGTATTGTGACGTAGAATAAATATCTATTTGGCCTTTATCTACTTTCTGGCACAGGGCTCCTAAAACCCTTGAAATTTCCTAAGTACTGAGAGCCATAAAGGTGTTTTTATTATGTTAGCGAGGTGACTTTTGGACCACATGTAAAGATGGAGCTGGTTGCCCAGGGAACCAACCGTTTGATAAGAAGGTTAGGACTTCAGCCCCACCCCTAGAACCCAGGAGTTAAGAGAGGCCAGGTTGGAAGTTGACTCAGTCGCCAAGGGCCAATGATTAGGTCAATCATGTCTATGTACTAAAACCTTCATAGACACCCAACAGGACGAGATCTGGAGAACTTCCAAGTCGGTGAACACGTGGAGATGTGGGGTGAGTGTCATGGAAGCTCTATGTCCTTTCTTCCACTCCCTGTCTTGTTCATTTCTTCCATGTGGCTGCTCCTGAATTATATCCTTTCAAGTAAATTGTTTCTCTAAGTCCTGTGAGTTTCTTTAACAAAAAATTGAATCCTGGAAATATCACCAGAGCCTCCAGTCTATAGCCTGGCTATCAGAGCCACAGTTGATAACCTAAATATAGGAAGTGGAGGGCAGCCTTGTGTTACCGAGTGGTTAACCTAGGGAACCCCTCCAGGTAGGCAATGTCAGAATTGAGTTGAATTGCAGGACTCTCAGCTGGTGTTCAAGAATCGATTAGGTGGGAGCCCCCTCTGCCTATGTTTGAATTGGGTGACTAGCACCTTACCTTGACTGGGCAGATTTCAGCTAAGGATGAGGACTCAGAAACAAAGCTATTGAGAAGCAGGTGAGAAAATACTGAAAATGGCATGAGTTTGGCAAGAAAATGATCCTTGTTGGGCAACTGATTACTCCCAAGTAGCCAGGGAGTTCATCCTAGTTAACTGTTCCTAATAATAGCCTGAATTTCCCAAGGCAGGAGGACAGAAATGAAGGCTAATATAAATTCCAAGCCCAATTGTTTGCCTCAGAAACTGCATCTATGAAGTGAACTTGACCCCTTTGCTGATTCCAGAGGAGGGGGCTATCATTTGGAGCTGCCAAAACCAGTAATCTAGCAACAAAATGATTCTGGTCAGGAATAAATAATAGTGGTGGATGGATTCCAATAGGAATCACAGTGATTTTGAGCTGGTCACTAAGAGCTCACACTGATTGCGTTCAGTTCAGTTAGTCACCTGAGTTCCCTGTGTACTAGAGGGGAACAAGTGTGTGAAAGACATCTTGAGAGATTTGCCTTTTGTGTGGGGAGGCAGGCTAGTATAGAAAATGAGGATCTTCTCTTCTAAATTTCTATATACTGAGGCTAAGCAACCTGATCAACCCCTGCTCCTGGGGCTACACTTTAAATTACCAAGCTCTTTAATATGTAGATTACAACTGAGGTCTGGTTGATGGACAAACCAACTCTTACTGGTTATTTTAGAATAATGCATGTCCTCAAAGCCTCCCCTGCTGAACTTTTGTATTGAGTCTCTTTGAAGTCCCATGACAATAGTAGAGGTATCCAGAGAAAATGAAACCTCTACCTTATCTGTTGTTTTCTGCTGTTTCTCTTCAGGTAACACAAAGAATTGCTGGAAACTGTTAAGTTCCTCGCTCCAGCCCCATTTATCCATTTTTCTATATAACTAGCATATTCTATGTACAGGCATCCCTTGTTTTATTGTGTTTTGACTTATTGTGCTTCATACAGAATGCATTTTTTATAAGACTCTCCCCTAGCAAAAAGATTATGATTCACTAAGGCTCAGATGATAGTGAGCACTTTTTAGCAACAAAGCATTTTTTATAAAGTATTTTTAATCAAGGTATAGACATTGCTTTTTTAGATATATTATTTCACACTTTTTAGATATAATATTATTTCACACTGACCGCAGTATAGTAAAAACATAACTTTGATATGCACTAGAAACCAAAAGCTGAAATGCATGAGAGACCAAAAATTTAATGTGACTCATTTTATTATAATACTGCTATTTTGAAATGGTCTGAAACTGAACAGGTGTTAACTCTGAGTTGTGCTCAAACTTGATGCTATTTTTAGCACTTACAAAGTATTGTCTTTGATTCCTACTGGCCCCATAAGATCAGTATTAATACTGACCCATTTTATAGATGGGAAGCTGACAGTGAAAAGTGTCAGTACACTTTCCAAAGCACAACTGTAATGCAATTAGTCCTTGTCCAGTGCAGGTTCTTTATTTGTTCTAGCAGTTACACAGACACATCAGGCAGGACAGGGACACGGACAGGGCCTGGGCTGTGGGTGGGGGCAGGTAGACATTTGAGCCCCAGCATCCCAGGAATCTTCACACTCTCCTCTCTCTCTCAGGCATTCTCATCGTCTCGTTGTGTGCTCATGTGTACTTCTCGTGTTTTCTTTCTGTGCCTCTTTATCCCCTTTCTCTCCTAGGCCCAGGTGTGCACATATATACATGCACACACCTGCTGGGCTGCACAATCATGGGGAAGCTGGATATACAGGATAATGGAGGAAAAAGCTTGACTAATTCACTTACCCTACAATGAGGCAGTAAGAAATGGAGCCTGGAGCCAGGACCCAAATCCAACAGTGGAACCCCAGTCAAATTTAGCCTCCTCTCCTTGAGTTTCCTAGGTGACTCTGAAGTCCTTTGGGAAGCAGCTTGCATGGCATCTTTCCTAATGCTTCCACGGGTCCTCCCACAATGTGCATGCCCGTAGATAGGTCAGCTGGTGGAGCTGCCCCTTGGTGCATTGCACAGTCTTGACTTCTATTTGTTTTCCTCTCCTTTTCATACTTTCTTCAATTTATCCCTATGGGAATAGATCTGAGAACCTCCTTCTGAACTTTCCAGTCAGGAGCTAGACACCATTGTTCTTTGGTGATCCTGTTGAAGAGGACAGTGAAGTGAACTGAGTGATGCAGCCAGGCCACTGAGCACCTTTTGCTCTCTTATCTGCTCTTCGGCAACCCCACCCCCAGTCTGAAGCCTTTACTGAGATGCCCCCTTCTAGGAAATTCTAAACATTTGCCCCAGGCAACCCAGAGCTTTCTTAGCTGAGGATAAGACCAATCTGATGGGGCCACAGTTAAATGAATTTGATTTTCTGAGACCTGAAACTGTCACCTTTTAAAATATTTGTATCTCTCAATGCCAAAATATATCTTGTATCAGTCAGGGCAAATGTCTACAGAATTACATTTGACCAGTTTAAGCATGTTGTGTCTTGGGGCAACAAAACTGAGCCAGCACACTGATTAGGAAGAAAGAGAGCCAGTGAACACAGATTGCCAGTGGTCAATCTGCTCACATTAACAAGAGCCAGGCCTTGTTTTATTGGTGGATTTATCGAGTGTGGCATCAGTCACAATACGGGGTAGGAAAATATCTTACTGTTTTTTTTTTCAAATTTTGGGGGAGGTGAGTTTAACTACTCCGGGGAATTGCCCTCAGGTCCTGCTCATAGAAGCTTTTCAGTAAGGCATCAACCTGATTGCTCTTAGGGATACACTGTCTTGGGGTCTTCAAGGGAGATCCTCTTATGGGGGGGGCAGGGCTTGGTGTCCCACGAATGTATGCTTATTGCCTGGAACAATCAAGTGTTTTGTTCCTGCTTGTTAGAGATTATTAACTATCCAGACTATTAACTATTGTTCTGGTTTGCTTCGGCATTCCTTCAGCAGTCCCCACACAAGCATTCTTAGACTTCGTTAAATGTAACTAGTAACTAAATGTGTATGTGTGTGTGCATGTACCGATCTTTATAAATAAGTACGATTTTACTTTAGATGGTTTCCACTAGATGCGAAGTACATTCAACTTTAGTTTGAATCTCTGAACTTGAAGTGTGTAGACCCCAGCTTCACTAGTGCATTCATTGGAAATGCAAATTAACAAGCATGCACCCTGGCACCATAGGGATCACCTGACCAGACTGAAACTGATTTTCTAACTTTGTATGTGCTAATAAATCTATGGAAAAAGCATGCCCCTAGAGCAGACTGGACCCTCTAGTCCTTGGTGGTGTCACTTGCAAATGCTTCTTTGACATCTTTATCAATCACCACCAAGTTAAAAATAATGAAAACCTTCCCAGCTTAATTATCTGTCTTTTTTTCCTATCTCCTGAGGGGAAAAAGCTGTAAGATTTGGGGACTATTTGGGGACTATTGTAGTTTGTAGATACAAGAAAGATTCAGCCGTCAATGCAACTTTCCTGAGAGTTGTTTGCTCAGTGTTCCTGCCATTTGCAAGTGTTACTGTGCAAGTGTAAATTCTTAAAAGAGACATTTATCCTCCCAGATGCCACTGAGTTATTGAAACAGAGGCAGATAAACTTAATCAAGAAGTATTTAATAATTACTCTGTGTTCCAGCATGTCCTATCACACAGCTCCTCAAACGGTTTATAACCTGGAGGTGGCCGCAAGCTTATTTCACATGAAACAATTAGAATAATGTAACCAGGGTTCATAACTAAATGCCCAGTGATAGGAACTAGACACACTTCCTTATGAGTTTCAGAGAACACAGCACAGTCAGAGAAGACTGAGATGGTTTGGGAAAGATTTGTAGGTAAGTGATAGTCATGCTGGGTCTTGAGAATGGAAAAGGATTGCAGAGGAGGAAAGAGTGCTTGGGAGACCATGAGGGACTTTCCCACAAGGGCAAAGCATTTACAAGGGAAAGTAGCAGTGCATTAACTAAAATGGTGATAATTTTTTCTGAACAAGAAATCTAGATACGTGTTCCAAGGCACAGATGCAGGATGGGGGTGGGAGAGACTATCTGACATTGAAATTGTCAGGGAAAATCTGGATGTGTGTGTGTCCCCATAGAGGACCTGAACTTCTCCTGTGTGGTGTGTGGTGGCCTGATCAGGAATCCTTATGGGTACCCTGTGTAAAGTACCCATATTTTAGAAAGATTATGAATCAGGATATTCTACCCTCAAGGCTGCAAATCTTTTTGGCAGATGTGATTGAGCCCTCTGCATACTCTTAGAGGAGTTTGATCAATTATTTACTATCAGATTGTAGGTTTGTTGAAGCAGACTATATCAGCTCTACTCATTACTGCACCCCTGATGCCTAACACTGAGCAGGCAGTTCATGTGAATTTGTTGAAAAATCTGGGAATAGCATCCAGGATGGATAAGACGGGAGATGCATGGCAGATACTCTAGGTATGAATTTACTTGAAAACAGCATACTCTTATTTACCAAGCAAGCCCAGTGTTTCTGTTTGACTCATTTGAAAGTTTGACTTAGGATGTGCCTAAAGAGTAGCAAATAATAGGGTGAAACTTAATGTGCTTGAGAGTTTACTTGAATTCTTTTTAATGATGGAGCCCAGTGAGACAATTGGAGGTTGAAAGCTGTGGGTCACGGAGGCAGAGCCGTTCCTATTTTCCTGTGCTTTACAGGAAGTGCATTTTATAGAAAAGTCAGAGAGGAACTGAGGGGAAACAGAGAACTGTGAGCTGGTGAATTCACAGCAGACTGGTGAGGCACTCCCGCTGCCTCTGAAGCTAGCCCTTCACCTCCGGGCTGTTCCTAGACCAGCCATAGTCACTGCCCGCCTGTCCCCTGGGTTTGGGAGACCATGCTGATGAGGACGGCGCCTGGGGCCACAGTCTAGGATGGTAAGAGGTCTTGTTCTTGTGACTTCATTTATTTGCAGCTACAGCCAGTCTGTTTTCACTTCTTAGCAATTTAGGATTGTATGTAGACTTTGCTAAGGTGGATGTGCTATTCAGAGTGACCTCCAAGCCTAGTCATCACCAGTGAATTCCTCCAGCCTAAAGACTTGGTGGTGTGAACGTGTTCAGGGTTCTAGAGATCTGGCTGAAAAGACACTCGGGCATGATCGGAGTTTCCAGCTACTGAAAGCTCTTGCAAACAAATGTGTGTGAACTGAACAGAAGCAGGCTTAAAAAGTTGCCTCGGTCACACTTTGAACGGCGCCGTCATGCATGAGGGTCCCAACGGCCGGCCAAG
The DNA here is from genome assembly GCA_004024945.1 of Uropsilus gracilis. Classification (NCBI taxonomy): domain Eukaryota; kingdom Metazoa; phylum Chordata; class Mammalia; order Eulipotyphla; family Talpidae; genus Uropsilus; species Uropsilus gracilis. The sequence continues at coordinate 22,900 of PVHY01007724.1, read as the reverse complement.
TGAGGTTGGATTTACAGCCCCCGCCACACACAGGTCTGGTGTCCACTAACCCTTTCAGGCATTCTGATCTCAGGGAGTATTTTTAGAGGAATCTTGTTCCTACAAATGAGGAAGTCTGGCAGATGGTTCTTCCGGCTGCATTCTCCCCCCCCCTTCCCCGCTCCCCCCAGCTTTCTACCAACCAACACAGTATGGAGAAAACTCTGGCAAGACTTCTTTCTCTGAGACAATGGGGGGAAAAGCTGTTCTAAAAACACTGCTGCAACGGCTCAGGGTTGCTAAGGACACAAGTCACTGACCAGGGCCACCAATTTCACCCTGTTCTCCTCTAACTGTGTCTAATCAAAGGGGGAGGGCAAAAAAGGAAGTCTGAGCAAGAGCGAGTCATTTATCACACCGCCTGAGCAGAGACATCTGTGTGGGCCTTGCTCTCCTGCAGCTGATAAGAGTGTTATTTACCACCAAAGAGGAAAGACTGGAGTGTGTGGTTTGGCTCATGAAAGCTACTTCCTTAAGTTACCTGACATCAGATTTCATCTTACAGATGGTTTGCACCAGTTTTATGAAAGACAAATCAAATTATCATTGATGAGATAAAAGTGCCTCTGTTAAAAATAAGTTGAGGCTTAGTGTGAGTGTTGAGTGCACTTGGAATGTCATTTGATTTTATGCTTGACAGATCTGATATACTAAGGTTTGGAAAACTCATCTTTGGAATACTAAGCCTTTTCCGGGGATCCTTAGGAAATGTACATACAGACTAAAAACACAAAACAACTTGATTGTAAGCCCCTGATTGGTGAACTTACATAAGGCCCCTTGCCATTTTATGTCTCATTGCCTAGTGTAAGTGCGGAGTCTCTTTATAGTGTAGGCTACCTAGGTTTTCAAGGTGAAGGACTTTTATACACCATGTAGAGCAGTCATCAGTTCCAAGATTTTGCTATTAAGAAAGGCTACCTTTCTCCTTTTGTATTTATAGCCGAGCAGTGTAAATGCTATTGGGTTTTAATGACCTGTTGGGAATCAGGGTTGCTTGAACTTTTTTAAAGAAACAGCAATAATATTCCTAGAATCCATGAAAATTCCACTTCTGGCTTGAATACCGAGTTACCAAGGTGCCCTGCTTACCTACACATGCGCGCGCACACACACACACACACACACACACACACACTATTCAGAAGAGAATTTATCCTGCAATCACACAAGTAGTTTGATTTTGTCTCTATGTACTTGATTGGTCTTCAAAGCTGTGACTTCTTCCTCACGGTGATGAAAATGGAGAATTAACCCTCAAAGTCTTAGAAGAGTTGCCGTGGCTGAGAAACAAATTTTTCCATCCTTAAGACTATTCTGTTGTAAAGCAACCCTCACTGTCCTGCCTGTCCTGCTGGGAAACCTAATAGAAATCCTGCCGCTTCCTTCCCTGTGGCCCTCACCTTTCTCAGCAGCACATCAACAGGAGTGGCCATTCCGACACTTATTCAGTGTTCATGATTCTTTCCTATTAGAAATGTACGTTTTTTAGTTTATTAAATATTTCAAGCACACAGTGAAGTTCAAAGAATACTTTAATTGAATCCATCTCTGTAGTTTTACAGATATTAACTTTTTGTCATTTGTTTTAGATTTAAAAAAATTAAATATTGAGAAGTTCTATTTCAATTTCCCATTGCTGCCCAGAATATCCCTATCTTGAAGTTGATGAGTATCATTTCCAATCAACTATATATATGTGATACAGAAAGCTATGTAGTGTAATTATTCTCTTTTAAACTACATAAACAGTGCAACTCAAGCCTTTTGTGAGCTACTTTTTTTTTGTATTTTATTTTTTAATTATTTTAATTAATCATTTTGTTGTTTACATATTTATGTGTGTATATATATCTGGTTGTGTGTGTGTATGTGTGTGTATATATATATATATATATATTCACATATATTACATCATTACATTCCCCAGGTTCTTCCCCCATCACCTGTGAACCTTCATCTCGTGAGCTATTTTTAATATTTAAATTTTAAAAATTATTTTCATATTAGTACTTTAAAATCAAGTTCATTTATTTTTGAATGCTGTATAGTATGCCATTCTAAGACTGTACCACAATGTATTCATTCCTTTCTAATGAATACTGGATTATTTAAGATTTTGTTTTTGCTATTAATAGTAAAACTGTAGACAATCTTGTCCATGAGATTTCTGTAGATCCGCACTGTATAGGTACAGTGGCCACTAGCTTAAAATGTGACTAGACTAAATTATACTGTGCTTAAAACAAATATATACAGATTTTAAAAACTTAGAATATAAAATATATCAGTGATAATTTTTATATTCATTACATGTTGACATGATACTGTTTTGATATATTTATTGAATAATGTATCATAATAGATTTCACTCATGACTGCCAGAAATTTTTAAATTATATATGTGACTGGCATACTTTTATTGGACAAAGCTGTTGTTGGTAGGAGTCACTAACCTGATACCCAAAGACCAACTCTCTAGTTTTGTGAAGTTTTTTTGGAAATCTTGCCTACTCCCACCCATAAACTCTGAGGCTGCTTTTGCTCTAATAATTTAAAAGGTCTGATATTTGTATCAGAGACCCTAAGGCCGAAGAGCCTAAAATATTTGCTATCTGGCCATTTAAGGAAAATTTATTGTTCCCTAGTCTAGAGCAAATATTTTTTACCATTTTAAAACCCGGTCCCAAAATAAAAATTATTTACTATCATGACCCAATTAGTGCATTCACACACATACACAAACATACATACACACACACACATACACCTGAAACAAAAAGTTAACAAAATGAAATTTTACAAATTCTTATTTTTGTTTTTCATATTTTCTGGTCTACTTCATTAAAACAGCCTATTGGTCAAAAACTGCCTTTGACTCATTGAATTGACTTACGTATTTATTCACTACCAGTGATTTGAATAATATTGTTCAAGGATCTAGACCTAAAAAAATGGAGTAAGTGTGGTATAGGAATGAACATATTCAACTTTACAAGATTATCAAATTGTTAGTTATTATGTATGTGTCTATGTGGGTGTACACATCAATCCACAAACCCATAGACAGTGCAAGAAAATTCCTATTTTCCCACATCCTTAACAATACCTGATTTTTCCAGACTGATTTGCTGGATAAGAAGTGGAATCTCATTTAATTTTACTGACAATAGAATGATCATCTTCTCCTGTGTTGATTGACTTTCCATGTTTTTTCTTTGTGAATTGCCTTTTCACTTCATTGCCCTTTTAAAAATAGGACCATTTATCTGTCATATTCTTTTTTATATTATATTCTTACTATACTAATAATTTATCTGTTATATGGATTGTAAATATATGTGTTTCCTAGCTCAGGTTTTCTTTTTCACTTTATCTTTTATCAGTCAGACGTTTAAAATTATAAGGTAATCAAAATTTTTTCTTTGTGTTTTTTAATCTCATTTAAAATAATTTTCTCTACCCCAAGGTCATAAAGGTTTTCTCCAACATTTTCCTCTAGCACATTGGGTTTTTTCCTATCAAAAACACATGATTGCACATGAGATACAGCTCAACCATCTTCTTTTTCTTTTCTATCCTGTTGTAAGTAGTTGGTGTGTCTGCCAGGAACATTCTTGCCCATCCTAGCATCAGGAATGCAGATCCATTTGTCCCATAACAAATTTCTCCATAAAGAAATATATTTTTTCATTCTTGGTCCTCAAAACTTTGGCCCCAGATTTATCAGAAAAAAATATTTATTGATCTTACTCATCTAGATGAGTTGGCAGGCCAGTTTTAGCAATATTTTAAGAAATACATATCCCCTATCTTATGCAAATAGCATGATAGAACAGGAGTGAAAGTTATCCAATTCATCTGCAGCAAAACTAAACAAGGACAGTACAAGAAAAAATAATTATAGACTAACCTCATATTTGAATTAAATGTAAAAATCCCAAGTTAAATCTTAGTAAAACTGAATCAGGAAATGTGCATTTAAAAAAATGCTGCGAAGTACACGTGTGTGGGTGAATTTGAAAAAAGTTATTCCATTAACAGAATCAAACAAGAAAATTATAATGATTTTTATAATAATGATTCTTGATAGATGCAGAAAGTTTTTGATCAACTAGATCAAACTAGAAGTAATTAAAAAATATAAAACACTTGGGAATCTTCAACAGAAATGAACTTCCTTAACCTGAAAAGTAGCATCTGCTAAAACCAGCAGCAAGCATGCACCTAGGGTGCAGCTGTTCTTGCTCTATTTTCAAACTGAGTTCCTTTTCTGTGTTCTTTCTTTCAATCTTTCCTTGTTGTGTTTTCTTTTGTTCCATGCTTTGTACTTTCTTTAAATACTTGTGTGTGTATATGTGTGTACTCACACATACATTTATAGATTTTTTTTTTAAGTTTTATCTACTTACATTTCATTAAGTGTTATTCAGGTTTGTGGAGTGAGTAGCAAACTGTACCAACTCAGCAACTGTGGTGCTTGCAATTTCTCCCCTGGCAGTTTTCACAACCAGATGACCCAGCCACCCAGAGATCACTTTGGAGGGGTAAGGAAAGCTGGATTGTCATAGAGATAATGGCTTTTCCCCTAGACAGAGGGGTTGTCCTTTGGTCACATCTTCATCTCCTGACTTCATCTGAGAAAGCCATTACTGATGGATCTGATAAGGATAAAAGTATTTATAAAACATTCTATAATTTTATTTTGCCAGAGGATAAAATAATAGTATTGACTGTCATGACCTGTCCTAAAGATTTAATGTTTCCAAGATCCTTACAGTGACATTGAAATTAAAATAATACTGTCGATAGTGACATCACTGTCACACTTGCTTGCATTCTACAGCTTTTAAATCTTGATGCTTATCTAAAGGTGGGAGGGGGTGAGGGAGAAAGACATGTTTAATGGTAGCAAATGAACATTCTCTATAAACTTTTTTTGTTAATAAATCAGGGATTCCAGGGACTTGTGAGGACTAGTACAGGGTCTGGCAATGTTATGCACAAAGAACAATCAATACATTCTTAACTGTAAGGTCATGTGCATTAAGTAAGGCAGCTCTGATGCCAAATCAATACTGCATTGTGTATTTCCTGCAGCAGGTATTGAGATATAGATCTGTTCTAGTGGGAACAGGAATGTCATCAGGAAATATCAGTTCAGACAAATCTGGGTTACCACCAGTAGGGAAAGAGTGGAATTGATTGTGGTCTGTCTCACTTAGTGGTGGAAATGTCAGGTCAGAGTGAATATTCATGTGGCCCTTGGCATGGGGAAAAGAAAAATCAATAAGCTAAACACTCCACCTAATGATGCAACTCTTTTCTCCAAGATAAGTGTTTTTTTTTTGTTGTTGTTGTTTTTGTTTTTGTTTTTTTGAGACTAGATCTCACCATGTTGCCTGGGGTAGTCCTGATCCCACGGCCTCAAGCGATCCCAGCCTCAGCCTCCCTTGTAGCTGGGATTACAGGTGCCTGCCATCATGCCCGGCTGCTTTTTCAAGACCAAGTCTTGCTATGTTGCCCGGGGAACCGCAGGACTCAAGCAATCCCCAACCTCAGCCTCCCAGGTAGCTAGGATTACAGGCATGCGCCACCACGCCCACCTATTTTTTTGAGACTAGGTCTAGCTATGTTGCCCCAGGCAAGTCTCGAACCCACAGACTCAAGCTATTCCTAGTCTCGGCCTCATACTGAGGCTAGGAATTAAAGGTACACGCCACCATGCCCAGCCTGAAGGTAAGTTTTTTGTTTTGCTTTGTTCTTGGATTTGGTATTCCTGCTTCTAATATGTTGGTAATGCTATTAGTGATGAAGCAAAAGGCTCATGGAAAGTCCTTCAATCTGGAATAAAGGTTATTTTAACATATTTCTATCTAAACCTAGCTCTAGAAGTTTGGTTAAAATTTTAATGACATTTTCCTTAATTCCAAGGAACAACCTAACCCTTTGAAGCTATGTCAAGACAGTATATCCCCAAAAACATAATCAAGAAAAAAAAATATCACAAGATAGTCCTATTTGCAATCCATTTGTTCTCTGATCTTGTAAAAGCAACCCAATCGCTCTGTCTCTCGGTACATTGGCTTGTATGAGAATATTTAGGTCTTTGTAGAATTGTTACGGGGATATAGTACATGACATAAATGTTCTGGGCAGATAGAGGTCAGAATAGGAAGACAGTTCCTCCCAAATCATGATTTTGGCCCTTGTCTAAATTTAATTTAATAGACTCTCTTCTGCCCATAGTCTCAAAAGAGCCCCGTTCTTAATCCTTTTTTTTTTTTTTTTTTAGAATTTGCTGGTATTGTTCAGGCATCAGAAGCATGATGGTTCCTTGGTCCAGAGGTCTGGTTTTTTAACGGAAACCAAACTAATTACTTTTACTGTCTGTCCCTTTACTTCCCAGGACCCTTTTGAAAATGAACAAGAGCAGCTCTGATCTGGAGAAAGTGAGTCAGGGTTCCACAGAGAGCCTCAGCCCTTCCTTCAGGGGCATCCACGTCAGCTTCACCACGGGCTCTACAGACAGCCTGGCCTCGGACTCCAGGACCTGCAGCGATGGAGGTAACACATTTGACTCTGATGGGGGCCATAGGTTCTCTCAGGTCTGCAAGGCCAGACCTGGTGTAGTTGCCAAGATTTGGAAAGACTGGGCTACATTTATCATCACAGCCCTGCTTTACAAAGGAAGTGGACATCCATAGAAGCAGAGTTAACTTCCTATTGAACCCATGACAAGGGCCTCATCCAGCATTACCCCCTTCTATCACACACATGCATCCACATGGCAACAAGGTAGAAGGAGGCAGAGGTTGAATACCTGTTCAACTACTCTTGATACCTTGGGCAATTGCAATGGGTAATCAGTCTCCTCACCATATCTATCCTCAGGTTTAGTTCTCCGAATTGAGGACACGCCATACCATAAGTTCTCTCTCTCTGTCTCTCTCTCTCTCTCTCTCTCTCTCTCATACATGCACCTACCTACACCCGTGTCTGTCTTCTTTCTCTCTCCTATACATATATACCCTTACACCCTTGCACAGAGGTACATATGCCTATGCTGACTTGGACAGCAGGTGCTTACATAAATGTTTGTTGCTTAAAGCCTGGAAGCATCATTGGCCGCCATCTATTCCACTTTCTGGATTAAACATTAAGTCATAATGTCTGGGTATGTCCTGGTTGGGGCTTAAAAGGAATTCTCGTCTTTCTTTTCTTGTGATGGATTGTATTAAAAGCTCTCACCCTTTCAACATTCTTTGTGTTTGTGCCCTCTCCTGCCTTTCCTAGACTTGCTTAAACATGTTAGATTTCAACATGTACTAGTATGACTGTCTCTCTCCTGTGGAAGTATTTCTTCAGAGTAGGTAATGTTGGAAAAGAGGGTTCCACTGAAAATGTGCTGTCACCAACATTTTTCTATCCAAAAGATGCGTACCGCCAAGACAAAAGCAGATGTTATAAGGCAATCTGTGGTATAGTCTAATGGGAACTTCTGGTAGCTCTGGCTTAAAAACAGGAAATCTCTTAGCCTTAATAGGTGGGTTGTGGTAAAGAAGAGCTTTCTGTTTCTGCAGATTTTCCTGATCTCTGTCTTTTCCCTTTTCCTATCCATTGTGCAAAATTCCACAAAGCAGAGTATTCCATAGAGCTCTGTGCTAGGCACGTGAACAATTAGGCCCATGCTGGTCAGTCCCGACTGGGGGCAATGCTGAAGGATGAATTGTCTTCATGAAGCCCTCCACTGGCCCTCTGGTGTCAATGGAAGCAGGGCTGGTTGCCTCCTCACTTTGCTTCTCTGTCCTAGCAAATCCTGATGTTTGCTCTGAAGGCTCTTTAGATCTAGGAAGATAAGAGGAAGACATTGGGATTAATGGAATAAACTAGGAAAGCTGACTATCCAGAACATGCATGCTTGTGAAGGCTTCCAATGGAGAGAGAAATCAATGAGGACCAATGGAAGTTGCAGGGAGAACTTTTTGAGAAGTGTGAACTCATACCTGGTTAGATCTAGAAAGATAGAGGGGAGAGGATAGAAGAGAGCTTTGCAGGCTAAGAAAGCAATAGAAGAGGAGCAGAGGCACAAAGTTATCAGTGCTCAATGGGATAAGGCGAGACCCAGCCTGACTAACTCTACTAGGCGAGAGGGAAATGGGATATGAAGTTGGTGGCAGAGCGTTAATGTGTCTTAAAAAGGAGTTTGTCTAAAGGGTATGTTTGCGAAATATCACTTTTTGTGCCAGTAATCACTTCTCATTATATCACCTTCATACTCCTTGTCATCCAAGTACAGCTGTCATACCATTTGTCCACATGGGCTTTTCAGTTGAACAGTCTTAGCTCAGTGAAAGGAATACTCTGTCTAAGCAGTTGTTTGGTTCATGCTTGGTTTGAGAGGGACAGACATCTGTGTCAGGACAAATCTGGATTCTGCCAAGGGGATGGGAACGTGTAGTGGGTGGTGGATAGGTGGGTGGATGAATGGGTGGATGGCTGTAAAGGGACTGGCTAAATAATCATCAGAAATGGTCATGAAGACTCTGGTGCTTTAACTAGCTACTTTTAAATAGGCAGCCTAATGTAGCATTAAGATCATTTTCCTTTTTGATTTAGGGTAAAATTAAAATTCAGGTGCTTAATTTACTAATAAGCATTTCCATGTTACAGAAAATTAAAGGTGCTCTTTTAATCTGAAATATGCAATAGAACAGAAGATCCACTAGAGTGTGACTATAGATAAAATCTCTCATTAAGCTAAGTCAGTTTGATGTTGGTATTCTTATTTTTACAGCTAGCAAGCCAGAAATACAGAATTTAAACATCTATCTTCACAGTCACCTTGGTTTGGGTTTACTGGGTTGAGATAGACAATGAGGAAGATCAAAGAGTAAAGTAATGACTGTATCACACACAGTACCTGCCTGATGGGGGGGAGGGGGGAAATTTCAGCCAGTAAACTGGCAGGAGGGGAGAAGAACTTACCAAGGGAAGAGACAGAGAGACAATAAGTCCACAAAATCAGCTATCAGTCAGAACTTTCTCTGAGCTTTTGCTCCCTGACTTACAGAGCCTTTATTGGACACTATAAAAAATCATATTTTTAAAAAAGGCATCTGAAAAAAAACTAAACCTCTCTACCTAAGAATACTGTTGTGGTTTTGTTTTTTTGTGGTTTTTTTTTTTTTTTTACTATTACATAGGCTTGTTAAAGCATTCGATCCTGAATTGATGGGTTCATTGTAAATGACAGGTGTTTTCTTCTGACACCCTTGTGTTTCTTTCCATCCCCTCGCAGGAGGCAGACTGGATGGGCTATGGTTGGGGAGCATTATTGAAGGATGAGGAGATGATCCCAAAAGAGAGATAGTTATTTTCAGGATTGTCAATGGCCTGAGCCCTTACAGTGTCACTAAAATGATGTTTCACTTTAAACTGAATTTCAAAATATTACTTTAATATCGTTAATACCTATCTGTGATAAAAACTCAATCTTTGGATCTCGCATCCCAGTTTACACCACCATTTTAACATTTTTTCCATATCATCCCAGAAACATTTCTTCATATTTTAAATATCATGAAATTCAATTCTATGCCTTCATATACTTAATGTGCTTTAAAGTGTTTGAAATCAGAATCTCTAAGTTGACCTCATTTTTTTAAATACCACTATTTTTTCATGTATGAATTGGTGAAGCCCTTCTTTTGAGGTTATTTTCATCATAAGATTATAGTAAAAGCATACGAAACACAGTAAAATCTTTTGTGAACCTATCTATCAGATAAATTCTTAGAACCTATCTATCAGATACATGTATATGCATTTTAAATAGATGTTACCAAATCAGCTTCTAAAAATGACAACATACTTTCACATCAACAGCATGTGGAAGTACTTTGAAGTGAATAAAACTTTTAGCTTTACGATTAACTTGGAAGAAAACCCTTCATGATTGCGTTATAAGAGGAGATTGAAAGATCGTGATACCAGAGCCACACATGGGCAGTGGGCCTGGGATATTTTCCGTGACCCTATTTTCCAAAACAAAACAGTACTGCTGCTATTCTCCTTTGATTTGCATGTAAATTGTTCACACATCTTGATGATTGTGTTCTGGGATGATGCAGCCAGAAAGACTCCTCTCAAATGCCACATTTCCCATCCAGTTGTAAAATGCAAGTGTTCTGTTTGAGGGAATGCTTTGTTCTTTTTTTTTTTTTTTTAATGTTTAGAGTTGAGCCTCTTCTGACTATGGAACCTAACAAGAGGTTGCACAATTTTCCTTTGGAGGAAAAAGTTACAGGCGAGGCTAGAACATCCCCTCCACCCCCAGACTAGATGGGCTTTGCCACTTCTGGGGAAGAGGGAGAGAGAGTTGGCAGAAGCTGGCATGACGGCCACTTCCCATACTATGTGGGCAAAGTGCCTGCACAGGTGGCTCTGGTTTTTCTCACCTTTGACATGAAGGGAAGGAATGCCAGAGAGTATCTGCCAGGTTCTCTCCAGCTATGTTGCCTATGCCTTACACTTAGTAGCGCTCAAGAAATATTAACTGAAGAGGTGGATCAATCTCTTCAGTCACCTCCACCTGTACAATCTACTGTCCTCACTTTTTTTTTTTTTTTTTTTTTTTAAAGATCTATAGAATAGTCCAGGTTTTTTCCAAAAGAACCCAAAAGTTTCAGGTTTGCTTTACTTTACCCAAAGTTTGAGAATAGACAAACACTCAAGTTTGGAGGTTGGAGACACTATGTTGGGATGTTGCTGCCTTTTGCTTCCATATTTACTGGCGCCTAACTACTTGCTGTCAGAAGGCACAGCCAGGCACCCAGGGAGCCAAAGGGTACTCATTCAGCTAACTCCAAACTGGACTGACCACTTCCTTCTTAAGCTCAGCTCTTATTTGGGTTGTGGAGAACAAAAGAAGGTACCTATTAAGAACCAGTAAGAAGAGAGGAATCTATAATAAGAAAAACCTCACTGTACTACATTTGAACTTTTGGTCTGCATTACTGACCACAGAAATTCTGACTACTATTTCGTATGACTAGTTGAAGCAACTGATGAGTCTGAGAGCCCACCTGGTGCACTGTATTGTGTGGTTTACCACTAGAAACTCAGTTTCCTTTCTGAGGAACATGCAGGAAAGAAATGCAGAGGTGTTGCATGTGGCCAGCCACTGGCTTTGCAAACTGAGAGGAAGAGCCTGGAGTTAGGAACTCTCTGGCCCAGTGAGTATGCAGAATCCTTTAAGAAACACCAAAGAAGTAACTGTGATATAGGCAGAGTTTACAGAAAAGTATTTTCCATTTTCACCCCCTTTCCACCATTAACTATAAGCCAGAATTTGCAGGCAGGGTGATCTAACACCAACTTTGAACAAGGATATGTTTGGATTCATCTCGTGAGCAGTTGCGAGTCCTTAGAATATGGGCAGTTGGCCAAAGATTTTCAGGATATTTAGGCATTTTTTTTTCCTGAACCAGTTGTTTGCCTGTGAATTTTGAACCCATTTTCATGTCAAGACCTAATTGTCTCCTCTTTCTGACTTTTCTAAATGTGGGGTGTGGCAGCTGCTGCAAATAGTAAGACTCCACCACTGTGTTGCCTACAGCCAGGCCTATGAGAAGTGACTACACCATGTTAAGACTCAAGAAAATGACAGTATTCCAGTAGGTCTTTAGGGATGCCCCCTGCTGCCATAGAAACTACCACTTGTCTCATGGAGAATTGGTTTCATCAGGAAAGAACACATATTGGACCTCAAGAATATAAACATATCCTATGGTTCTGAGATGCCTTGGAAACTACCAGGGAAAACAGTGGTCTTCTCACCAGCTGTGGTTCCAAATCTGGAGAACAGCTTTAAAAGGCTCCTGAAGTTCAGAAGCTACCTCCAGTTATAGATGGCAGCCTGCCCTAGAACTAGGCAGATTTTTTTCCCCAAATTCAAAAATCATACTGTGCATCTGCACTGCCCAGTTGTGAATATGATGTCTGCATTTCAGATGCGCCCCCTTCAGCTAATGAGTCCTGTATGTCCTGCAGGGAGTGTGTGGTCAGGAACATTCTCTTACCATCTGATTCGTGAGAGCATGATTCAGTGATTGTGGGCAACCAGCACTTGGAGTCTCACAATTAAAGAAATATTAACGAGCCCACACAGTAAACCTCGAAGCCAGCTTCCTCTTAATACCCAGTGCTCCTTGCCAGATTTACCCAAGACTTTATGAGATATAGGTCTGATCAAAGCCACTGACTAACACAGTTCCCACAGGAAAGCAAGAGAACAGACACAGGGTAAAGAAGAAAATCCCTTCTGACTGCTTTTGGGCTTGGTTTTAGAGTCTAAAGCAGGGCTTCTTGGTTGTCTTTGGGAGTCTAGGGATATGAAGTGTTCCAGGTTTTGTTTTTCCTTAAGATTCCTGCTACCCATACAGAGTGGAAAGTTAAGCGGGGGCAACTGTGGAAACTAAAGATAGAAAAATGATGAAGCAACATCACTGTCTGCCCAGAAGCATTTTATTTCAGGGGCAACTTTGAGATAAAATACCTGTTAGGAGAAGTTGAGCATGGAAAGTGGAAGAAATTATAGACTCTCAATGCTGGAAGAGGCCTTCACCATGATGCTTTCCAGATATTTTTAAAATGAAGACACCAGATTGGATGAGGTTAATTGGTAGCTACAAGTTTATTTCACTGTCCACCCCCAGACCAGAGCCCTGGTCTGCAGAACGAACTTGCGGGCACCATCAAAGAGATTCACACAGGGAGACCAACCAAGCAAAGATGGGGATAAAGTACCAGGCATAAAGCGGGGTTAGCCCAGAAACTCATTTTCAGAAAGCTTTCCAATCAGCTGGGCGCCAGGGCCCCAGAGTTCCAGCCAGTATCAGGCTTTCCTGTCACTGGAAGGGCTGATTTTTGAACTTAATATCCTCATGCTACTGAGTTATTGATTTTTTGATAACATTGGTTTAGGACATCGTATTGATTTAGGGAATAGGTCACTCCTCTTGTGTGTTGCCATACCACACTCACCACAAAAGGCCCTGGAGGTTCTGATTAAACCACTGACCAGGGATTTCTGACCATATCTGGCTTCCCATCCCTATCTCCTGTGTCCTGAAAATAAATGGAGAATCAGACCCCTGGAGGGTAGCAGAAAGACCAGGAAATGGGCATGTTTCTACCCATCCACCTACCCTCTTGCTTACCAGTCTGGATAGTTGGTGGCTAAGGCTTAGCAACCCCTGAGAGCCTCATCCATATGGTGGCTTGCCCCCTCCTTTTATAGTCTATGGGCTAGTAAGCACTCCTCTTCCTTCCACCCTGTCTTGCTGCTTGAGGAAAGAGGTGCAAAAAGTGTTATCAGCTGCCACTTAACCTACTTTGCTATCCCCATTGCTGGCCAGGCTTCTTCCTGGGGAAAGGGAGTGGGGTGGTCGTGGACTCTGAAACTCCAGGGTTTGGGAGCTGTGATTAGGATCTCCCACCTGGCTGAATCTTTCGTACCTCCATTCTCATGAAAAAATGGAAACTACATGAACATGTAGAGCTGACCGCATCACTACTACTTGATTTAAAATTACCTAGGCTTTCTATTGAAAAAAACCTGGGCTATAAATCACTCATTCAGCCTTGCTGGTGGGTACCCCATCAATCATCAACAACTTGGTGAGATGGGAGGGAAAACTTGCAGTGATCCTGATAAACCACTGAGAAGCAAGTGTGCTTGCCCAAAGCAATGTAGAAGCAGAAGAAGGGAACACCAGAGACCTATGCTCCCTTCTGGGACTGTGAGAGAGCTGAGAAAGGCCTAAGTGTGGGTTGCACAGCTCTGCTCTTGGGGTACAGGGTTTCTCTTGGCATGAACCTGTTGATTCTCAAGTCCCTTTTTTTACCAGGTTTCATGCATTGGCTTTGTCCTCCTGTGGCTTTGCTTCTAGGCTTGTCCTGGACAGGAAGGTCTGATGTCACACATTGGTGTTGTCTTTGTCAGGGAACTGGGGCATGTGTGTCTGCACCCATGCTGTTCAGAACCTGAGCACCTGGGCATCCCCTTGCTGCTGAGAGGGACCCTCTTCCCTGTAGAGCACCCCAAGGAAGGTGCCCCAGCTTTGAGCAGAGCTGCTTGATGCCAGTGTTCACTTCTGTTTTTACTTTGGTTGGAAAATGAAAAGCAAGGCTCAGTGTTGCATAGGTGATGATAAACCATATGGAAGCAGCCCTGGGAAGGCCAGTGCTTCCAGGTGATGCTTCCAGATGATCCTTCCAGGTGACCTGACACCCAAAGTGATTTGCTCCCTTTGAGACCTTTCACCTCTTGTCTTGTGGCATTTGTTAGCTGTCTTCTTCCACTGCAGTCATCCTGCTAAGGTGGTAGAGGTCCAGAAAGACTTCACCTTCCCTGCACCATCAGTGACATGCACAGTGAGCAAGATAGAGGTGTTCACCACTGGTCCCCAAGTTTAAGACCTATGTTTCTTTCCCTCTTTAACCTACAGGATAATCTGGTATATTTTGCAAGCCATGAACTCAACCATTCTCGTAAAAGCAGAAATTCAAATAGTAGTTGCATCATCGTGGAGTTGGGCCTTAGAATGAAAGAAATGAGCATCATTTGCTGTTTCTGTATCCAGCACCCATACTCTTCCTACATGTTTTTCCCTGAACTCTAATTTCATTGTGAAACATCCCTTTCACACACTGATACAAAGATTGTGAAGCCCAGTTTTTGTGCTGTCTTCACCAGTTTTCCTCTGCCTACCTGTGTGCTCCCTGGGCAGGTTTTCTGGACCTTACCAAGCTCTGCAGAGATCTGGGGTTGTGATGAGCGAATCTACCCACATTCAGATCGAGGGTCCACCCATCCCAGGCTGGGGTGCTGGGGAAAGACTCCCCTTAAGATGTTGCCTCATTTACCAAGTCATGTTCCTCTGCCTGCTAAAATATCTATGTGTCTGCCTCCCAAGCCAGCAGGAGCTTCATCAGAATTCATCTGCACACTAAAAGGAGACAATTGTGCTGTAGCTTAACTGTATCCTCCAGAAACCCGACATAAAAAAAAAAGTTACAATCAAAATCGCATGTTCAAATTTGTTGTTGCTGTGACAATATTGTTTGCAAAAATATATTGAAAGAAACCTCAGTGTCCATCCAGAAAAGACTGGTTGAGGCAAGTACGGTAGTTGTCTGAGATGATATATTATGAAATGGCTACTAAAAAGAATTAGATCTCTAAATGTGATATGAAAAATTTTCCAAGATATAATGTCAAGTGAAGAAAAACAATGTTCTAAACAATGACCACCATTACTGCTTCTTTAAGTGCTTGTGCCTTTCTTTGGGTCATGTGGCATATTCCGGAAAGATCCATGAGAAATTCCAATAGTAGTTTTCTGATGGGAGGAACAGGGTGCTTAAGGATAAGAGGAAGACTTCATTGTACTCTTTCCTTTTTTGCATTTTGAATTTTGTTCATTGAGCAAAAAAAAAAAATTTCAAGAAAGAAATTAAAATAAAATAAAATTGCTTTGATCAGCAGTAATATACACAGGTCCTGGCAGTAATGGCACTGACCTCTAGCCTCACAGTTTCTGTTTCTCTCTTTTAGGCCCATCCTCTGAGCCCACTCACTCGCCCACCAGCAGTGGGAAGAAGCTCTTTGCTCCTGTTGCATTCCCCTCAGGCTCCACCGAGGATGTGTCCCCCAGCAATTCCCTGCAGCCCCCACCTCTCCCCCAGAAAAAGATAGTGAGCAGGGCAGCTTCTTCACCTGATGGCTTCTTCTGGACCCAAGGCTCCCCAAAAACAAGAACAGCAAGTCCCAAGCTGAACCTCAGCCACTCAGAAACCAATGTCTGTGTCCAGGAGAACTCCCACTTAAACTACTCCTCCAGATACGGTCCTGGGAGCCGCCAGCAACGTACCTTCTCTTCGGAGCCTCTGGAGAAAACTTTCAAAGGCAATGGCCACTGGGTCCCACCACCGGGGCCAGTGGGCAGCAAAAGCATTTGTGGGAGCCCCAACATCCAGTGCAAAGGGGTCCCCTCGGCCTCCTCCTCTCAGCTGAGTATGTCCAGTCAGGCTTCCACCAGCAGCACCCAACTGCACCTCCACAGCCTACTGAGCAGCATCAGCAGCAAGGAGGGCACCTACAACAAGCTGGGGGGACTCTACCACCAGTCCCTGGTCCGCCTTGTGACCAAGTGTGAGGACCTCTTCATGGGTGGCCAGAAAAAGGAGCTACACTTCAACGAGAACAACTGGTCACTCTTCAAGCTGACCTGTAACAAGCCCTGCTGTGATTCGGGAGATGCAATTTATTACTGCGCCACCTGCTCTGAGGACCCCGGCAACACTTATGCTGTGAAAGTAGGTACCAACCCTCCTTCCATTCTACAGTCAGCCAGCTGGCCCTGGCTCTGCCAGAAACATGGCAAGAGCAAGTATTTTCACTCCTTCAGACTCCATGAGGGGTTGATTCCTAAGGTTCCCCGTAAAACCTAATGACCAGTGATTTCACACTAGGCCAGACCCAGGACACAGGGCAGTGAGCTCTGTAGTATGAATATAAGATTCAGTCCATGCTTTCCGGAATGAGCGCGTGATCTAGTTAGGTTAAGGAAGAAGTTGCCTTTTGATGCAATAGAGTTCATTCATTTGTTCAGCAGGTCTTTACTAGGTACTGACTCTATGCCAAGTATTTTTATGAGGATCTGCTTATATAGAGATAAACCAGGGCTCCTATGGATTAAGCTTATACTCTAGTAAGGGAGATGGACAATCAAGATAGTATTATTCAAATGCTAGAGCCAGGAGAGTTCTATGTAGGCATCCTCTTGAACGATAAGCCTAATAACATTGGTTGAACACTCAATGAGATAATTAGTCTTCTGAGCATATTAACCGCATGACCTCAAATCCTCACAGAGTAAGTGGTGTAGTAGATGGGGAGTCTGAGGCTTAGAACACTTAAGTAATCTACCCTCAGCTAGTTGGTGGCTGATGAGAATTTGAAATCTGTTATTTCTGTCTCCAAAGCTTATACTACAGTGCTATCAGTTAAGGAAAATTAAGTGCAGAGAAGTAACTAGGTTTGCTCCTATTACAGTCCCCTTGGGAATACGAGGTTTCAGGGCACTTTGCTCTTTGAGGCTGGGACAGGGCCTGCCCCCCATCCTACAGTACTTGGGGTGCAGCTCTGGGCAGCTAGTCCGCTATCTTACCCATCTGGTCACTGTGGTCTCTGCTGCCAACTCTGCTCTTTTGTGTGGCCTCCTTTTTCATCTTCTGGTGGTGTTTTTTGAATATCTGATGGATTCATGACCTTTCTAGAAAGGCAGGCTTTTGTAGGAAGCAAAGAGGGGGTCCCTGTGCTCTTTTCTTCCCCAACCTGTCCCAAGACATCCTTTTGTTTCCAATTAGAAAAGAATATACGGACAGTAAGCTAATTGAAAAATAGTTTGTTAGAGGCAGCATCCTGCTTGCCAGCAATATTTTTTAAATATTATGACTAGTGGCCAAGGGAAATTGTGGTGAACTTTACTTTGAGATTCTTCTTTTAAGAAATTGGTGATGCCACCATAAAATGTCTATTGGGATCCCCTGTTCATTCAAGGGACTATCCATAATTATTTGCTGCCTTCCTGTGAACGAACTAGGGAGGGGGTGGCTGCTCAAGGATCTAGTTTATTGTCAGAAATCAAGGTCCCAAAAGATGAGGCCATGTAGCTGAGATGATAGGAAAACTCAAGCATCTGGAATCAGTCCGTACTGCTCCTTAGACTTTGGTGCTTCTTTTTATCTAACCCCATCTGTTTGTTACTCCATCCTTCCCTGCTGTTTCCTCAGCCACAATTAAAAGAAAAATTCTGACATCTTCCTTCTTCTTGGGATGGCGCTGTTGTCAGTAGAGGGAAGGTGGACCCTCTGTGAACTGATATGATTAGCTGGATATCACCATGGTCCCAGAACTAGGGTTCTTGTCCAGCCAACGAGATTGTCCTAAACTTGAAATCCCTGAAAGTCAAAGGGACAGAGGAGACTTTAGGAAGATTTTCCCTTTTGCTTGCCCCAGTGAACTTGAACGAGTGACCTGCCAATCAGCCCTGTCCTCTACCCTGAAGCCCCCCCTGTGTTCAAGTGCATCTGTCACACACACTTCATCTCCTGGGGCTGGACCCAGCAGCTCAGTCAATGCCGAGACAACTGATCTCTCCATTTGGGGAAGCAGGGAATCTCTAGAAAGAGGCTTGGTCCTTCTGACCCAGAAAGTGGTGTGTCTATTGCAAGAACTAAGAGGCTGCCTGGGGCAAGGTCTGCTCTTGAATCAGAACCTTAGGGCAGAAGGTTTTTGTTTTTATGTCTGTAGGTGAGCATGATACACAGTTTGGAACCTATAATATTGATTTAACCAGAGTTTCCTTAGAACAAAGCAGAAACTCAGCTTTGCCAAAGGATGTTAAATGCAAGCTTTCCTCCTCCTGTCTTTAGAAATGAAAACCAGAAGGAAACCAGCAGTCTCCACCCTCTCGGAGAGTTCCAGGGGTCTCCTAGTACCTGGAGTCTTCTTGGTAACTCCAGAGCTGTCTCTTGCTGTGTGAAAGGAAATATGGAGAATGCCTTCAAATGTCCAGTCTGGGAAAAGTACTACCAATTTGCAAATGTGCCTGGCCTGGTAGTTAAGGGGTGGGCTGGGGCTAAAGGGAATGTTAGTGGAACATCATCTCACACATGCAGCTGTTCCACTTGGTTAGCAAGCCAGTCTAGACTGAATAGTCATCCGGAATTGCAGGCAGAGAGCAGCCCCCTCCCACACCGCCTGTTCTATGCGGAGCTCATTTCATCTGCGTGTGGTGAGCAGGAGCCTGCACGGAAGTCCCTTTTGACAAAAGCAAGCTCACACCTGCTCCTGCTAATGCTGCAGCCTCCATTCTGGGCCCAGCGACCTACATAGCCACATGAAAGTGGCTCTTGTAGCCCAACTCCAGGGATAGCTGGGGGGGGTGGGAGTTCTGTTGGTTCCCTCCAAGTTTTTAAAGCTGTTTTATACCTCAGTCAACCAGAACACCGGTTCCATCATTAGGGACCTGTTTTCAGTTGGCTGAACCTTTTTTATCGAACAGAACATGACTTAGCTCAGATTCTCAACCAAGGACAAGGCTAGGGCTCCCGAGTTGAAAATAAGACTTGGCTCAGCAAAAAGTTTGAAATTTGAACTGAACCAAAGGTTTGCATGAAGTTCTTGAGTCCAAGTCCAAGCTCAGACCCTGAAATATGGATGGAGTGGAGGGAGATGGGGATGAAGAGCCCCTCCCTCTCCCTTACCACGGTCTTTCCCTCTCCCCCGCCATGATCCACCCTATAAAATTATCTCTAGGCACAGAAGATATTAACATGCTCTGGGCACAGGCACGAGTTCTCCAGAGCCAGTGGTGAGGAAGCCACGTGTCTTGCCAGGGAAGCAGCTCCGAGTTTGAGAGGCATCCAGCCAAGGTGCCATTTACTCTGCACCTTCATTTACATCTCTGCAAAGGGTTCCCCTGGCACTTTGCACCCCAGTTGTGTGGTGAGCTGGGCCTCTGGTAGCCCTGAGAAAAGAAATTCTTGGGGACACTTCCCGGGTCCCTGGGCAATTCCCCTGTCCAGGTGTGTGTGTGCTAACCTGCCAGCCAGCTCTGGATTGCTGGCACAACCACATGGCTGCAGCCAGAACCGGAAGCAGTCACCATAGCAACGTTTCCGGCGAGTCTCAGCAGGCTACACCTGAGTCGAAGACACACCTGTGTTTCATTTCAGGCTCGCAATGGCCCCGTGAGAGAGCAACTGTCATTACCCCAAAGAAGAGACAGCCTTGGAGAGAAATGCAGTTCACAGTTTGTGTGCATTCTGTTGTGACTTCACACTAAAATATATTTCTAGCCCCCGCACCAATACTTTACCACTTTTGTGGGTATTCTTGAATATGCGGAGAATAAAGGGAGAATCTTTTGAGAACTTCCCTTTGTATTGTCCCTAAGAGCAGTGACTCAGGATTCACTAAATCAGTATTTGTGGCTATGTAATGGAACTTAATGACTGCTGAGACAGGAATAGACTTTGTCAGTGTTTGCATGGTTTATATATAAGCCAAGTGTTCTTTAATCCTATGCCTATAATCCTCCACTATGTAATCGGGCAAATCATTGAGCCCCTCAGAGCCTCAGTTTCCTTCTCTGTAGTAGCAACTGCGTTACTGGGTTGAGATTTGATGAGACATTAGTGCAAGTGCTTAGGACGCATGCTACACACTGTGCAGGAATTGGGTAGGTGTCTTTGTCATTGAGAAACCCTCCTGGAAGAGGGTGATACCAACATCAGGCATGCTTTCCCCACCCCTGCATAACACACAGCGGACAGCTCTCAACACATTGGTTGGTATATAAATGACTTTTTAAGTCTCCCCCCCACCCCTCTATTTCATTTGTTTGAATAGGGCTCCAGAAGACTGCCATTGAAAAGCTGGATACAGCTGGGTGGTTGGGGTATAAGAATGAGCTTTCAGCAATGCCCTGCAGATCCAGACACCAAAATCATTGTCAGTATCCTAACAAGCAAAGTCAAGGATAAAATATCCTTTCTTCTGTTTTTAGTCTACTTCTAAAATGGAGTACCAAATTAATGTAGTCTCTCCCACCCCCACCCCCACTTACCTTTACAAAAGTTCCCAAACTCTTTATCCCAAGCCCAAAAGGTTTACACAGCTGCAGTAAAAATCAGTCTCTGTGAAAAGGTGCTTGTGGTAGAACTAAAAACATCACCAGTGAGCATCATGATGCTTCAGAAGCACAGCTATTATCCTTCCAATGGGAAAGGCCACAGCCCTCCAAAGGGTATTTGGAGATTATTTGCAGGAGGATATTTTATAGGTAGATGCAAGAGGCTTTTCTTCTCAGGATTACACACTGATCCTTGCCTTCTATAATGCATGGCTAAGGTTGCACAATATCTTTTTGAGAGAGGAGACTACAGACCATCTTCAGTCTCTTTCAAAGTAATTACAGGGACACTGAGGCCTGACCAAGGGCTATTATGTCTGGCTTGAGATTGTCCAGTCTTGTAGTGGCCAATGAGAGTTTGTGTGGCTAAAGGTCCTTAGATGGCTGGCACTGATTAGAACAAGAAGATGCTGAGGAGGCAGGAAAAAAAGCCATTGTGGGGATCCCCCAGAGGAGCTTGAGGCCATCTGCTTGTTTATGTCAACCTTCAGTTCAGAGGGTTCCCTGGGCACTCGGTTCACTATCCCTGGAGAGCTTTCTATTTTATTTCGATTGCTATGACTCATCCTTACAGGGAAAGCACTTCCTCATAGCATCTCCACCAACACCAGTCTTGCAGGTTGTGCCAGCTTGGAGGCCTGCATCTTTACTTGGTTCTAGAAACAAGGAAAGCTTAGGAGGACTTGGCCAAGTCCTACAGGTTACAGATCCACATCTTGCCCCCAGATTCTCCAAGAAGTAGCACTCTGCAGTCAAACACATCCACTGTCAGGTGGTTTCTCATCTGTGTATGGGGTTGAGGAGCAAGACTGATGGTTTGTGTAAACTCCTGAGAAGTGTCCAGGCCACTCTCCCTGGGTTGTATGGTAATTTGTGCTTGAATTTTAAAGAAATTGCCCAAATGTTTTCGAAATGGCTATATCTTTGAAATTTCCAAAAACCACCAATATGTGAGAGTTTCTTTATTTCCACTTCCTCACAGACTCTTGCTTTCTGTCCTCTTTATCAGCAGAGGGTGTCAACATGTATCTCTTTCTGATTTTGACTTGCCTTCCCTATGACTTGGTGATATCACAGCATTTTTATAGACTTACAGTCATTTCGTATTTTCTAGACAACTGCCTATTAATACCTTCTGTAACCTTTCTGATTGGGTAGTTTATTTCCTCATTTTTGAGTTGTGAGGTTTTTTTTATAAATTCTGCATATGGATCTTTTATCAGATATGTGTTTTGTAAATACTTCCTTCCAGTCTGTTAATTTGTCTTTCCATTTTCTTAATGGTACTTTTTGAAGCACGGAAGTTTGAATTTTGATGTTTATCAATTTCATTTAATGAGTCAGGCTTCCGGTGTGGTATCAGTGAAATATTTGCCCAACCCAAAATCTCAACAGTTTTTTCCAGTCTTCTAAAATTTGCAAGTTGGGGCCCTTATACTTTCATCCATACGATCCATTCTGTACTGGACTATGTGTGTGTTATGAAGCCTTTAAGAAAGGCTTAAATTGCCCTTTAAGAGGTCCAAATGCCCCAGCACCAGTTGTTCCACAAAACAGTGGACCCCACTCTTAACGCCACTTCTCCCTTTCTCCACAGATCTGCAAAACCCCTGAGCCCAAAACGGCCTCGTACTACAGCCCCTCTGTGCCCGTGCACTTCAACATCCAGCAGGACTGCGGACACTTTGTCGCCTCTGTGCCCTCCAGCATGCTCTCGTCTCCTGATCTGCCCAAGGACCCTCTGCCTGCCCTGCCCCCACAGCCCCCAACCCAGGAGCAGGACTGCGTGGTGGTCATCACCCGAGAGGTACCCCATCAAACCGCCTCTGACTTTGTGCGGGAGTCGGCCACCAGTCATCAGTCCGAGCCTGAGGTTTATGAGCGGCGCGTGTGCTTTCTGCTACTGCAGCTCTGCAATGGGCTAGAGCATCTGAAGGAGCATGGGGTCATCCACCGGGATCTGTGCCTGGAGAACCTGCTGCTGGTGCACTGCACCCCCCAGGCCTCCCCTACCCTCCCCGCTGCGACACCTAGTGGACCCCCTGTCTCCTCTGCAACCTCCAGTGCCCCTCCCACCGCCACATCCCCTTCCC